>APFE030860878.1:109118-119450 GCA_000404065.3 Pinus taeda
CCTCCATATTCTTGTATGTCTGAGTTGATATATGCATTTGTATGGTCAATATATATCTGATCCTATATTTTTTATGATTGTAGATCTCTATGCTTTGATGGTATTATGCTGCTTCAACTCTACAGGTGTTCTTTGAAGCGGTACAAGTGAGGAAGGAGCGACAAAGATCTGTCAAAGGGGAGAGGAAACAAGCAAGGAGCCAAGCGAAAGACTGAGGTTGGTACTCTCTACTTCTCTCTCATCTATTTCTCATAAAGGAAAGCACACATAAATTTAGTTTGTTTGCTTCTAAGATAGCTACTCGTCTTAGTGGGACTAGCAGCTCTGAATGGACACTAGTTTTCCCGATAACAAAATGGCAACTCTGCTAGGGAGCAAATAACTTGTTTGCTTGTTTATGTTTGTTTGCTTTATAAACTACAGAGGGAGCCTGAAGTTAAGCCAGCTAGCCTTTGAACTGCATTTGTTATGCAAGTGAAACGTAGATCAATTCTGCTTCAGTCCATCTCTGGGTTTTGTTTATAAACTGAACAATTCATTTGCAAACATCCTAATTGCCTTGGTGGTGGCTCAAGTAACCTCATTAGATCAGCCTTTGTGCTTTGTATTTACTAAATATCATTAGCTCAGCCTAAATCCCTGAACTATGCTGTAAACTATGATTAAAACCCAAGTTAAAGTCTCATTCCTAGACCATCGCATTGTCTCCTTTTGACAATCTGGATGCATCACACCTCTTGTGTGCAGTAGGTGAGATGCATCCCTGCTTCCCTGTGTTACAGGTGCGATGATCAAATAAGACTGTTTCTGCCTCCAGATTTTGGTTTTTTCTTCACTCTCTTCAGCTTTATTCAGGAGTTTTGCTGTCTGTGATCAGTATACCATTGTTGAAACTCCCTTCCTTTGCATTATTTAGCCTCCATTGTACAAAGAATTGTGAATGATTTTATGTATTTTTCGCCATTTATAGTTCTCCTTTACAAAAAAGTAGCTTAATTAAACTATCGTCTTTTGATTTGGAAGTGTCGCAAGTGTTGTTTTCAGTCAAAGAAAAGAATCCTACTCTTGTTGATGGTCGATTACACTACTACTCATGTATTTGATTTGAATTAATAGTATTTCAAAGTGTCGAAAGCAGTTTTCAAATTGAAGTTGAAATTGTCTCTCTTAGACTTCCTTTCATTTTTTGAACTCGAAATCACAAAGTGTCGTCTTAGCCTTCCTTTCATTTTTTGAATTCGAAATCACAAAGTATCGTCTTAGTCCTCATTTCATTTTTTGAATTTGAAATCACAAAGTGTCTTCTTCAACTTCCTTTCATCTTTTGAAGAGGAAATTGTTAGTACTGTCGCTTTGAAAGAAAATAAAATTCAGATTTGTACTTAGTATTCTTTTTGTCATTCACACATTAAGAAAGTGGAAAAACAAATACATGCATGTGCATTTGCATTTAGACTATTTATTGATTTTGATTTAGGACAATGCATCTAGTGTGTGCTCTCTACTCTATGTTGAAAGAAATTTTCTTCTCTTTCCTTAGTAGCTAGGATTTCATTGCAAAAGGAAGAGTAAACGACTATTTATCATCTTATATTGCATATTTAGGAATTGTATATCTACATCACGCAATGAACCTTAAAGGTAAACTTCTTAAGAAAGATCAATTGTAAAATAAATTCAATGAACATAAAAATGCTTTGGAACCTAACACACAACATTTAGAAGTCTAGGCTAGAGACATATTCCAGCGTTGTAAAGCCTGGTAACTATCACTTTCATCGTAGGCTAGGTGATTCCTCCTCTTTGATTCGACAAGTGCTATTACGGACTTGTGCTCCCACATACCGTCGAGTATATATTGGGAGACGACAATAGGATATATCCTTTATCCTTAGGAAGCTGTGTCTGCTTCCCTATCGATCGCAATGCACTGAACACAACATTCAGGAAGATTGACTGCCATACTGTAAAAAGTATTCTGCACTTTTGCACTTGGTTTGGTAATCCCTCTGTCTAGATTTCTAGAATAGTCATTTTCATTCCTTTTCAGACTCCTTAACAGAAAAGGTCCATCTGAGCACTTGTCACTTCAAGCTCATTAAAAATCGAAGGCGACTAGAGTCATCTTTAGCTTTTTATCAACTCTTAAAAATTGAAAAAGCAAGTTGTGTCAAAGCGTCATAAATTTATTTTAATCGAAATAACGTCATTGTTCCCTCATTGGTTGTAGGTTGAGAAAATTGAGTCCACCAATCAAGGGTTTCCCCTTGGGGGAGATCCTAGTCCTTTCTCCTCTTGGGGAGATGTTGGTGCACCTCATATGGCCACATTGTCCCTTCCAGGATTGACAATTGGCCTGCCAATATGGCTCTTCTCGACCTCTGTCGTTCCAAGCACCGTGATTCCTGAGCAATCAAATCAGCAACCAGATGATACTAAAGTTAGCCCCCAACCTTCTACTTCATTTATTTCTCCCTCTCCTTCTTCCTCTTCACTTGGGAAAGTTGGAAAAACTAGAAACCAAGTAACTAAGGAGAAGAAGAAGAAGAAGCCAATGGCGAAAGGGGGCAACCTTGTATCGTTTAGCAAAAATCCACACATTGCACCATCCAAACCTAAATCTCCATGTGTCATTTGCAAAGGGGACCACTATCATTGAGATTGTCCTTGCATCCCACTAATCTTAAGGGACTGGTCTCCCTGCTTGCACAATTCAGTGTCGTCAACCTCTGACGATCATGTTGAAAGTACACCATCAAATAGTGAAAACAAAGTCACTAGACAAAAAGGAAAATCTAAAATTCCTTGTAGAGTGTGTGAAGGTGATCATGCCATCCACCATTGTCCCTTCCTAGACGAAGCTAAAAGAGTCTTGGATAATCGTCCTGCTTCACTACTACTGCTTCCTCCAGGATATAAGAAATTCTTACCGAGTCCATTGCTAGTTGAAAATCTGACTGACACACCTCTATGGTCAGTCAAAGCACCTATCATTGAAGATAAACCCTCTAAGTCCACACCAGACCAAAGTCAATAGGTCGAGATGGCAGTCGACTGAGTCTTGTCTTCAGAAGGTCTACCTTCAGATGATACAGTCACCAAAGAAAATGAGAACGACACCGTTCAAATTCTCTTCGTAAACACAGAGTCTAATGAACATGCGGGCAATCAACCCTTTCCTTTATCGCAGGAAGGAAGTTTGTCAAAGATGTATTCAGTTGTTTATTCAGTCCCACCTTGATCTGATAATCACCCTAAGAGTGATCTTAGTTGAAGATTTATTAAACAAAAGGTATTATAGACTCATGTGCTGGTGTGTGTTCTGTGTTATTCAAGCAACGGATCGATCAGATTGCCAATACACAGACATTTAAATGGAAAGAAAACGGAGAAATATAGTAAGCAACACAAAGACACAAATAGCTTTTAATAAGGATTTCACCCTATTCTCGAGGGCTATGTCTCTAGTCCAGCGTCACTGGTGGCCTTGTTTTATTGTGTCTTTCAGCAGAGAGATTACAATATAGGGACTCAATATGAGTTCTCCTGAAGCAAATTTTGCTAGGTAGGGTGGTTCTTGGATTTCCCAAGCCACTAAGAGTTCACAGACTATTTTTCTTCCTACCATCTCTGTGACCCTCGGTCTACAGTGGGAAGATCCAAATGTGATGCTCAGTCTGGATAGATTCCCCTATGGGAAGGCTTGAATCTTCAAGCTCTTTGGTGCTCAACGCTTCCTGTGGTCAGCTTAGCCCTCTATCTCCTGTGCTTGGCTTTACTGTTCTCTGTGTTCAGTCCTCCTTTCAGGGTGCACTATTCACTGTCTCTCTTGGTTGCCCGGACTCCTCTCAATTCGGGTTCTGAATCAACCACTCCCATTCGACTATCTCTGTTCATGGATTTAGCCATTCAATCCCTATGCCTATTTGGTTCCCCTCCTTCCTGCGTCAATTATCCTTCTACAGTTGTGCTTGGAGTTCCCTGTTCTCGTCAGCATGAATGCTCAGGAAGTGGCCACATGTCCTCATTGGAACAGTGCCAACCTGCTCATCAATTTGTTTCTTCGGTTATGTCATGGATACATTCTTTCTCCACCATGGCAGTCAAACGGATTCCAAATCCCTTTAAATCATGGCTTAATTCCCTGTCGATTCCACTTATTTCTATTGGGCACAATCTCAGCTGTCCGATCTGGGCTCCTCAAGATCTGACGTCATACGCACGTCGAGCCTGGTTGACTTACGACCAATAGCGCGCGATCAACAACAGTTTTCTCTCTCCTCCACTGCCACTCATTGATTGGTGTATGGGATCACTCCGCTCCTGTCCAAAACCTCTTACTATTCAAGGGCACCACGATCAAAACTGTCGGTTTCTAGGATGCGAGTGCTGCCTTTGTACTTTAGCACTTTTCGTTTCTCCACCCGCGGTTCTCTGGCTCCCAACGTGACCAAGGGTTTAAGGCTCCTCCATTTCAGCCCTGTTTGCCCAGCGATGCCTAATTAGCACTAGGAACTAATCGCACATCGAAAATCACCTGCTTTTCCTAAACCGGGCTCCCAGGGGCTACTTTGACCGAGGTCCTCGTCACTCCACGTCGGCTGCCATGGCCACTAGTTCAGGGTGATTTTGATGCTATTTTGCATTTCATTAGAGATTTGTTTCATCCTGATACAGTCAAATTTCTTTGACAGTCATTCATGGATCCAATTCGGATCATGGCCTTCCTACTGAAAAAGCTTTTGGACCACCAAAACTTTGTTTCCTTCAAGCATCGACTAAGTGAGGAAACTGCTATCTCACTTTTCCAATCTCAATCCACTTCGCACTGCTCGGCTTCAAACCTTTAAACCCAATCCCGAGGTATTCAACTTGTCCAGTGCGCGTCGTCCTTACCTTCCTGTCCAGCAATGTGTCTTCCTGTAATTCACTAAGATATTCAGGTAGCAGGTCATCAACAGAAGGTAATTGACTCTACTCTTCAGGGTCCTCAACCATTGAAGGTTCAAACAACCTCAAGAAATCTGTTCACGACTGAGTAGATGTGCATGTAAGCTAGAAGATTAAAGTGAAAAGCATTCTCACCAATCTTCTCAAGTATCTTGAAGGGTTTGTACTTGATAGGTTTTAGCTTTTTACCTTCACCTTGCATTCTATCCTTGCTGATATACAGCCAGACTTGGTCTCCAACTTGAAACTATGCTCCATTTGATGCTTATCGTGCCTAGCCTTGTACTTGGCCTAGCTCTTTTCCAGCTATTCCTATACTACCTGGTGGATCTCCTAGATCTGTTCAATGAACCTAGTTGACGTGTCCACGTCACTATGTCTATCAACCATGGCATCTTTACCAAAGACAAAATCCAAAGGAGACCTTGGTATGAAACCAAAACAAGTCTCAAAAGGAGATCTCTGTGTAGAAGAGTGTTTGGCTCTATTGTAAGCATGTTGCACATAACACAAGTGCTCATCCCAAAGCTTAGGATGTTTGCTGCAATATCCTCTTAGTAACTGGATCATCGTCCTGTTAACTACTTCTATCTGGCCATCCGTTTGTGGATGAAAAGCTGTGCTTTTCTTTAATTTGGTGTCCATTAGTTCCCAGAGACTAGACCAAAACCTTCCCACAAATCAAGTGTCTCGATCAGATATAATAGAAGTGGGTAATCCAAAGTGAACCCATACATGTTCAAAGAACAATTTTGCAATTTGTTCAGCTGTAATCTGTTTACTGCAGGGTATCAAAATACACATTTTGTTGAACCTAACCACAAAAACATATAGATAATCATGACCTTTCCTTGATTTAGGTAGTCCCCCAAAAAAATCCATGGAAATTCTTTCCCAAGGGTGAGAAGGAACTAGCAATGGAGTCTACAAGCCTAGTTTTCTGTTCCTGGGCTTGCTTTTAGCACACATAGCACACCCCTTTACATATCTATAAAATTTCTCACTCATTTTCAGCCAATAGCAGAACCTTTGCAACTGTGCAACTATTTTACTTACCCCAAAGTGACCTGATATCATAGAAGTGTGTGCTTCCCTAATTATCTTTGCTCTCTCAGTTTGTGGAATGAAGAGTTTCCCACAATGATATAAGAGTTGGTCCTTCACATGATAGTCCAATTCTTCTACTTTTTTTCCTTGTCTCAAAGTTGCATATACATCTTTAAAATCCATATCCTGAGCATATTGTTCTATGTAGCTTTCATACAGCACAGAATTATGCTTAAGTATGGTAGATGCATTTATAATGGGTCTAGATAGCATGTCTGCAACCTTGTTATGTATGCCCTTTTTATATCTGATGACTAAATGAAACTGTTGTAGAAACCCCATCCATCTATAATGCCTTGATTGTTGTAGCTTAGTTGGGGAGTGTAGATATTGAAGTGGTTGATGGTCAATATGTATTACTGTCTATTTCCCCATTAAGTAATGTTTCCACTTTTTCACACTCTGAACTAATGCATACAATTCTTTATCATATGTAGGATAGTTAACTATTGTAGGATTAAAAGTCTCATAATGATAACATATGGGTTTACCGTCCTGTGTAAACACTGCTCCCATGCAATAGTCACTAGCATCAGTTTGGATCTCAAATGGTATTTGTAGATCTGGCGGTGCTGGTATAGGTGCCATACTAATTTTTTCTTTTAAGGTGTCGAAGGCTTTCTGCTTTTTGCCTGCCCGCTGAAACACCTTGTTCAATCTTGTCAAAGCATGCAAGGGAGCTGCAATTAAGGAAAAATTTGAAATGAACTTCCTCCAATACTGTGCTACTCCTAAGAAGCTTCTCACTTCTATAGCAGACTTGGATTTAGGCCAGTTTATGATGACTGCCACTTTAGAGAGATCTATTTTCAATTCACCTCCCCCTACTATATGAACCAAATAATTTAGAGAGGTTTTGCCAAATTCACATTTGGAGAGTTTAACATAAATTTTTTCTCTTTTCAAAACATCTAATGTGTGCTTAACATGCTTTAAATGTTCTTCCCATGTTTTACTAAAAATCAGAATGTCATCCAGATACACAAAAACAAAATCATCAAGAAAAGGTTTGAGTACATCATTCATTAATCTCATGAAAGTAGAAGGAGCATTAGTTAGGCAAAAAGGCATAACCAACCATTCATACAATCCCTGCTTTGTTTTGAAAGCAGTCTTCCATGCATCTTGCTCTGCAACTCTGACCTGATGGTATCGATTGTGCAGATCCAGCTTGGTGAAATAAACAACTTCCTTCAATTGATCTAAAAGATCATCTATGTGAGGAAGGGTATAATGATTCTTGATTGTTATCTTATTCAGTGCTTAGTAATCAATGCACATTCTCCACGAGCCATCTTTCTTTCTCACCAAGACAATTGGTGACCCACATGTTAATGTGCTAGGCCTGATGAACCCTTTCACGAGCAACTCCTGTACCTGCTTCTTGATTTCAGCATTCTCTAAAGTAGATAACCTGTACATCCCAATGTTAGGCAATGGAACATCTTGCTACAAAACAATATCATATACTACTACCTTTGTGGGTGGCAAACCTTTAGGTTCATGAAACAAGACATCATACCTTCAAACAATCTTTTCTATATTAGCTTGTTGATTAGCATTACAGCCCTCAAATACATTGGTTTTATCAGGTGTCTTTTCCTTTACAACCATTAGTAGAAACTATTTGCATGAATTTATCATTATTTTCATCTGTCCTGATTTTATGAGCGTGTAATTATTCTTGACCTTGTGAGCTCTTACAAAGTATTCGATTCCATCTTTAACAAGTAGATACTTGTTCTCGGCTCTATAGAAAATAGCCTTTCTATCATACAAGTAAGGACTTCCTAAAACAATTCCACATATATCCAAAGGAATTACATCTAACTCAACCTCATCTAAAATGTTGACCCAAAAGAAAACTTGAGTTTGCACTGTCTAGTCACTTGTAGTTGTGCTTTATCATTCAACCATCGTAATGGGTATGATTTATTATGAGGTGTAGTTGTTAATCCCAATTTCTTTACAATTGCTTCCAAAATTAGATTTACTTGTGAGCCACTATGAAACAATGTATCAATCCTTTTATTTTTGGAAACAACTCGAATGTGGAAAAGCTCATGTCTTTTTCTCTCATGTTCTTCATTAATAAGAGATTGAGCATAAATACTAGTAGATGGTTTAGAATTCTTACCTTTTATACGTGTGGATGCAATGATTGTTTCATCTCCTGAGTCTGACCCCAAATCTTTCTGAATAACTACAACAGTCTTCTTCTTCTTGACCTCAGACTTCTTAGTTCTCATCTCTGGATGCAGAATCCAACAGTGCTCATCATCATGCCCCTCCTTTTTACAGTAAGTGCATGAAGCTTTGCCTTTTTGTGCAGTGTTGACCTTCCTTGCTTTCCATTTTTTCTTTCTTTTCTCCTTGCTCTTGCTTACACTGGGTTGGGATGGTCCCCCAACTACTGGATTTCCATTCTTTCCTCTAGCTTCTAGATGAGTAGCTTGTACAGATACCTCATCTATACTAGTGGGATTAAACATGAGGATGGTATGCCTCATATAGCTGTGTAGACCACCAATGTACCTTAAAAGACTTTCTGGTGAGTCTAATAAGATACCCAACATCAATGCTCTCTTTCTTAACTCTTGAGTATACCCTTGCACACTTTTCCCTTTCAACTATCGAAGAGTTTGCCAACTCATCATGGTTTGTTGCATTTAGGCCAATGGATAGAACTGCTTTTTTATCGCAAAAACAAATTCACTCCAGACAGAGATGGTCTTACCATGCTTCTTCATATCAGCTTGGGTTCTGCCTTCCCACCAAACCAAGGCAATGCCTCCTAGGCATAGGCTTGCCAGCTGAATCTTACTCTTGTCCAAGTCTATGTTCTGTACTCTGCAATACACATCAATTTGTCTAAATCCAATTGTCCAACTTTTCAGCATTTAGCTCTCCATCATATATAGGAAAATCAAATTTCACATCTAGTTTAATCAAAGATGCTCTCTTATTATGCATAGGGCTATTGGGAGGTGTAGGGAATCTTTCTTCTTTTCCATTTCCTTTTGAGAGGTCATGGGAATGAGATTCATCTTCTTATTTATCTTGTTTAGAGCCTGATGAATCTTCATCCTGATGCTTTCTAAAGTCCCTATACATTTCTTCTACCATAGACTTTATAGCTAGGAAACTTTCTATGAATTGATGGTCTGCCCTATAGAACCTTCCTCTGACATTTTCTTCCGAGAATAGACTCTCCCAATTTCAAGATTAGTTTCCACCAACTCTCCTTCTCCTAATTTGAGATTTGATCTAGTGAGAATTCATAGCTAAACCAACACAAGCTTGTCTAACCTTACAGCCTAGAGCTCTGATACCACTTGATCTGATAATCACCCTATGAGTGACCTCAGTTGAAGATTTATTAAACAAAAGGTATTACAGACTCATGTGCTGGTGTGTGTTCTATGTTATTCAAGCAACGGATCGATCAGATTGCCAATACACAGACATTTAAATGGAAAGACAATAGAGAAATGCAGTAAGCAACACAAAGACACAAACATTTTTTAATAAGGAGTTCACCCTATTCTCCAAGGCTACGTCTCCGGTCCAGCTTTAGTGGTGGCCTTGTTTGAATGTGTCTTTCAACAGAGAGATTACATACAGGGACTCAATACGAGTTCTCCTGAAGCAAATTTTGCTAGGTAGGCTGGTTATTGGATTTCCCAAGACACTCAGAGTTTATAGACTCTTTTTCTTCCTACCAGCTCTGTGACCCTTGGTCTACAGTAGAAAGAGACAAATGTGATGCTCAGTCCAGACAGATTCCCCTATGGGAAGGCTTGAATCTTCAAGCTCTCTAATGCTCGATGCTGCCTATGGTCAGCTCGACCCTCCGTCTCCTCTGCTTGGCTCTACTATTGTCTGTTTTCAGTCCTCTTCTCAGGGTGCACTATGCATTATCTCTCTTGGTCGCCCAGACTCCTCTCAATTCGGGTTCCCAATCAACCACTCCCTTTCGACTGTCTCTATTCATGGCTTTAGCCATTCGATCTCTATGCCTATTCGATTTCCCTCTCTCCTACATCAATTATCCTTCTGTAGCTATGCTTGGAGTTCCCTGTTCGTGTTAGCATGAACGCTCGGGAAGTAGCCACGTGTCCTCATCAGAACAGCGCTAACCTGCTCGTCGATTCGTTGCTTCGGTTATGTCATGGATACGTTCTTTCTCCATCATGGCGGTCAAACATATTCCAAATCCCTTTAAATCACGAATTAATTCCCTATCGATTCTGCTTCTTTCTATGGAGCGTAATC
>APFE030860885.1:2908-68132 GCA_000404065.3 Pinus taeda
AGAACTTATGTTTAGTTTAGGTTTTTTTGCCCTAGAAGGCAGCCCCTCTCTTTGTATGAGGGCATTGTATTTGAGGCTGTGAGATAGATGTGTATTCTATGTGTGAGCGAGAAATAGAGAGGTGAGACTATGAGAGAAGACAAAGGATATTACAGTGGATTCGCTGTAGGTTGTGTCTCTTCATTTTGCTGGATAATAGAAAGGAAGGACTGGCTGTTCGGGGTGGACGTAGCCCAAACTGGGTGAACCACGTATATATGTGTCTCTCTTGTTTTGTGTGTTTTCTGTGTTTATATTTCTGCATTATTTCATGTGTTCCATTGCTCCGTAATATATAATTTTTCTAACATCATATTGTTATTGGTTTCCATGGTTTTCTTCTTCTTCTTTCCTTTTAGGTTTGAGAGTCTTTGGGATTGGTTGGTGTTGGGAATGGGTCCCCTGGGGTGAATTTTGGCGTTAAAAGTCCAAGTTTTGGGGTAGAAAGCCCAATTTTTGTAGGAAAGAATGTAAAGTCTCTGCATTTTGTGGCCATAGAGTGCAAAGATGTAAAGAGTTACTAAGGCTTTTCTGCCCTTATTTTGTATAAGTCATGTCAACTTTAGAGATCTACCCATGGTCCGTGGGCCTTGGGATTGTATAAAAATGGAGTCTTAGAAGAGTCTAAGGAAATCTAGTAGTCAATAAGAGTTTAGTAGTGGATAAGTTGGAGCCATCGTTAGGTCCATGAAGCTAAGAGCGAAGAGTCTTAGCATAGCAAGAGGCTCTGCAGCTGAGTGCGCAGAGGCCTAGGGTATAATTCTGCAGCTGAGTGCACAGACCCCTCCAACTATGTGCGTAGGGTAGTCAGGGTATGTATTGGAGATTTGAATCAATAATAAAGAGGAGTATTTTGGAATTACCTGTGTATTTTACTTCTATTAATTGCATGCGATTATGTTATGTTGAACACTGGGTTTATGTTTTATTCTTATTCTAATGTGTGAATCTATATATTTCCCTGTATTATATGATCGCAAGTAGAGATATACGTTTACACGAAGATAATCACAAATGCATGTTAAAGTTGGCCAACACTTAAGATAATTCAGGTAATTACACAATAGAGGCGCGTAAGTGCTTGAACCACCTTAAGGTTGCATGAAGGACTATCGTAGACCTTCGTGGAGGTTCAGAGGATGAATAAGGAGAATATATCGATAAGCCCTAAAAGGCTTATCGACCTTCGTGAGGAAAGAGTTGAAGGTATAAAACTGACATCATAACCATCTCAGGGTGTGAAACTTTGTTCCTGCATCCCCCCATACTGCTTTGGGTGAGACTTTAGTCCGCGCTCCACGGATCGATGCCGAAAGGGCTAGTAATGTAGGGATTTGCTTGGCTAATTAATGCTGAACCTGGGTTAGGGCCCATCAAGCCAACAATTGGGGAAGGAGGAAGTTAATGGAGCTCGGTGAGAGCTATATGGTACTCGACAAGTAAGGTAAGACTTGGATGAAGTTGGTGCATGTATAAGGGAAGTTGAAGGTAAGAATATGACAATCGTTTGGATTGGTTTGGTTCCTTGGTGTAAATGGATAGTGGTAGTACAATCATGAGAAAGGTAACATGAAAGAAGAAGTAAATGGATCTGAGGCGTCAGATACATTGGCTATGTTTTGAACTATTGCTCTTAATGTTGTGCATGGTGTACACAGATAAAGGGAGTTCTCTTAACCTTGACCTTATGCTATCTGATAATTATGTTATAATCATGACTATGCTGATGTTTATATATACGTATGTATGTATGTCGTGTCTGACAGGGTCATCATGGATCATGGCTGTTTAATGCTAATGTTTATATGTATATATGTGTATATGTATGTTGTTGTCTGACAGGATCATGATTGTCTTATGCTAATGTTTATGTCTATGTATGTATGTATCCATGTATCTATGTCACTGTCTGACAGGGTTGTTAGGGATCATTCTTGTGGAGGAATGATTGCTTATGTAGGTGAATGGCATGACGAGATTCTCGGTTTATGAGGAATCAAGTGGGAAGAGTAGTCATTACAAATATATGAGGTCAGCATCATGTGGATATGAATTGATACTGTATGCTTGTATTATTCCTATGTTTATGTTATGACAGGTAACTACACCGACAAAATGAAAACAATGTGCTTTGTGGCATGCTAAGATAAGCATGGATGGCAGAAATACACTGGAAGCAAGGTTTCTTTATAGAGACAATGTGGTTTTTGACGTGTGGTACTACTATTGTGCATATATTGTATATGTTGTACATGTTTCATCTGTGATGTTGTTCGCATTTGGTGTTGTGAATATATAATGTGTGTACATGTTGTTTATACAATGTTATACACATGGTGGTATATATAGTGTTGTGTGAATATTGCATATGCAATGCTAGGTATTGATGGTGCTATGTACATGTTGGATATGAGGTGTTATGTACATATTGTATTTTTCACATGATGGATATGTGGTGTTGTGTGCATATGATGTTGTGCGCATGCTAGATATGCAGTGTTGTGTACATAGTGGGCTATGTACATATTGTATATGCAGTGTTATGTACATAGGGTGTTGTGTGCATGTTGTACATATGGAGCTATGTACATATAGTGTTGTGTGCATGATTGCACAAATGGTGTTGCGAACATGTGCTGTCATGTACATGTTGTACATATGGTGTTGTGTGCAGGTGGTGCTGTGTACATGTCGTACATATGGTGTTATGCACATGTCGTGCATGTGGTGCTGCGTATGTTTGGTGTTGTGTAAACATTATACAGGTGGTACGATGTACATGTGGCACTGTGTACACATTTTTCAAGTGGTGTTGTGTACACATTGTGCATGTGGTGGGGTGTATAGGTGGTAATGTATACTGGTTGTACATGTGGTACTGGTGTACATGTTGTCTTATGTGCATGCCCTACATGTTGTGTTGTGCACATGCGGTACTATGTATGTGCATTGTGTATTCGTGGCATCATGACATGTGTACTCATTATGTTGTACTTTGTCTAGTACATGTATTGTGTTGTGTTGTACACCAGGTGTAGGTATATGTATTGTGTTGTGGTGTACCCTGAATGTAGGAGTATGTATTGTGTTGTGTTGTACATCGAGTGTAGGTGTATGTATTGTGTTGTGGTGTACCCCAGATGTAGGGTATGTATTGTGTTGTGTTGTACATTAGTTGTAGGTGTATGTATTGTTTGTCAGGTGTAGGTGCATGTATTGCATGGTATTGTATGTGTGTAATTCACATTATGTGTATGTGCACATGGTTGAGGAGAAGGCACTGCGTGTTTGTCAGGTGTGGAAACCGATCCAATGCATACAGAACAAGGACAAAGGTAGAAGCTATGAATTGATTAAAGGATAAGTATTATTATTTTATTTTAGTTTTGTTATGCATGTGATTTATGATTCTAGTCTATGATGATTACATGTGATCTATAATTATGGTTTATGATGGTTACATGTGATTATGGTTTTGATTTATGATGGTTGTGTTTTGAGCTAACCATATGTGATATTTTTATACATGATGATTTGGTCAAAGATGCTAGTTTGACCTATTGTGATAGGAAGCAAACAAAATTGTAAGTATAACTTATTGAAGGGCCACCAATGAGGTATGATTTGAAGTTATTTCAATTTATTTTACATCTTGTTATCTCAAAATCAGACCCTAGAAGGCTGCAGACCAGGAAGACCTCAAGTAACTATTTCAAACCTACTTTAGGCTGAGGCTTAGCCTCCTCAACCTGAGAGGGCTCTCTCTTAATGGATTAATAATTTTGATTAAAGATAAGATGGCTAACTCTTATAGAACAACTCTGAGAAATATAAATGCTGGAAACACTTTTAATTACTATCCATTGGGCTTATGGAGTCAACACACCTCAATAAAACAATGAGCTCAACCTTACATAGAAGTCAGGGCATTCGGCATTTAAACATTCAGAACATAAACTCATATAGGACCACACAGTTTATAAATGTATACAGGAAGTCAGAGCACATTCAGTGAATTCTGAGTCATTATACATCCATAACACTGCAAGAATTAGGGAAAGGACAACATCACATATTCTGAACATAAACAATCCTTCATGAATCCTGAGAAGTAAAGTCAAATATGCATTACTAAAAATGAGTCTTACATAAGCCAAATACAAGCTTTCTCATAAATTTTCCAACCCTTTGTACATTACATCTTCTTCTATATATAGAGCTCTTTACATAACTTATATTCCTCCTCAAGCATGAAGGGAATTCGAATTCATCCTACTATGACACCTATTGATACTTAAAACTAACTATTAAATGCAAATGACACCTAACTAGGAGTCCTAGAGACCTAATACAACTAGGAGTGTAACTCCTTATTATAATTACAACAACCTTATCTAAACATTTAAAGCATTATTTGACACCTAAAACTCCATGAAGTCGAATTTGATGGTGCTCATAACCTTCCAGCTGGCCCTTGATGACTCATCCCTTTGTTGTTCCTAGAAACTAGGAAATTGTCCCTTGCTCTGTTCTGGCTGAAAAAGGGTTCTTGGGACAGAGCTCATAATTTCTCACACGAAACGTATTTAGAAAACCTCAAGGAGGCTTTTGTGAACCAATCTATTCTTAACAAAACCCTCTCTTGGTTTTTTGAAACGCCTTTCCCACCGCTCACAATATGTCTTTGGAAAACAGGTGTCAAATAGAGAAATAGGCTTGTGAAAAACTGCACTTACAGCAGTTTTGTAGCGCAATTTTGATCATTCATTTCTCTCAGCTCATGATGTATGTGAGGAAACAGAAGGAGGTTTTTGTATTCTAGGATGTCTAGAACAAAAACCTCTCTTGGTTTTTTAAAATACTTCTCCCGCTGTCCAGAATCGATCCTTGAAGAAGATGTGTAGAACAAGAAATTTTGATTTTGAAAAACTGCACCTACAGCAGTTTCGTAGCACAAGTTTAGTCTTTCATTTCTCCCTGATCATAATGGATTTGAACAAAGTGGAAGAGGTTTTTGTACTTCAGTATCTTAGGAATGAAAACCTCTTTCACTTTTCAGAGATGAGCTTTCAACTGCTCAGAACCTCTTCTAGAAGTTGACTGGTAAAAACAAGTTATGAAATAATGATCACCTTTATAACATATAGCTTAGAGTTCAAAGATGTCCTTCTTCTACTTGTTTGACCTTGCTGAATATTGACACTTTGTAAATGATCCTTTTCAGAGATTCCTATTCTAGAAGATTTCTCTTTGTCTCTCAAAATTGGTCCACTAATTCATAATATGCACCTACAGCAGTTTCTTAGCGCGCTACGAAACTGCTGTGTAATTTCAAAAACACAGTTTTATGCCAAAATTTGACTTCTTCGAGTTTTCTTTCCTTTGAAATGAATTTTCCATATGCCATGAGGCTGTTCAAAAGTGAATAAACTGATACCATTCTTCAAAGTATACTTCAAAAGGTGATCCACATCCAAACTTTAGGATTTAACCTTACCTGCTATGTAGATTTTCTTAGCTGAGTATATCCTTCAGGCTTGCTTAACTGAATTTGCAGGTCCTCAATCTATCTCACTTACCTCTGGCTCTACCTCTTGTAACCCTTTTAAATGCCTAATCATAGGCCTTCTTGGCTGGAAAACAAACTCTGAGATCTGGTCATCAAATTGAAGCTTTTTGGAAGATTTAACTCCTTTGGTTTTGTTCTTGTTGGCTTCCAATAGCTCTGCTTGGACCAGAGAGGTCTCTTCTATGTAGATGGTGTGGAGAAGGTCGTTTAAGCTTCCCTTTGAAGCTGAGCTTTCATTAACAATCACTGTCTTCCCATTTTCCTTGGCTAATTGACTTCTGGTTACTCTTCTTTTGACTGTTTC
Organism: Pinus taeda; assembly: GCA_000404065.3. NCBI lineage: Eukaryota > Viridiplantae > Streptophyta > Pinopsida > Pinales > Pinaceae > Pinus > Pinus taeda. The sequence goes on from APFE030860885.1 coordinate 8,821, forward strand.
ACTTGTGAATTGTTCTTGTATCTTTTCTTTGATTTGACCTTTCCTTTTCTTTAGCCTGCTGGGGTGTGTCTTGAATTACTAATGGTCTTGTGGGCTCTTTTCTTTCTGTATACTCCTCCATGGAATTCCTGCAAGATGAAAATTGAAAAATCTTGCACCATCTTAATCTCGATCATTGCCTCGCTTGAAATGAAAAGGGAAGCTACTTCACTTGGACTTCAAAGAATCTTGATTAAGTGCTTTTCAATTTGCTTCTCATAGATGAACCCAAACATAATCATAACTGAAAACACTTGGCTCCTTTTTTGAAATTTGTAAAATGACTTGACCAAGATTGACTTACAACTTTGAAACCATTCAAGTTGTCCAAATTGTTTTTTGAAATTTTGTCAGTGATAACAGTGGCTCCACTTGGGATAGTGTGCCCTTGTGGTAAACTAAGAACTCGCAGGTCCAGTGCCTTATCCTCTTATGATAAATGGAAATTTGTTTGAAAAGCATCCCCTTTAAGCTTCTTGGGCCTTCACCTCGGGCTGTAGCTTGATGATCACTGTAGGAGAGAGAATTCTATATCTACTAAAAACAAAAATGCTCAGTCAACCTTGAGCTTATTTGCATTTTCCTACCTACCTACCCTATCAGCTGCAAGCTCCACTTGTAGCTCAAGCAACATGATATTTCCAATAAAGCCAATCAATTGTCCTTTCTAATATTGGAGGCTCTTGACTGCATTCAACCTCAAAATAACCATGATAGTGAGATGACCAAATCAACTTATAATGTATATGATCTTCATAATGCAAATGAAATTGAAAAATTGGTGTGCAAAGCTTGTCCATGTATTCATTTATTGGGTCAAAGAGAACATGGTTATTTTGATGATCATCATAACATTCTAAATATTTAGACAATTGATTCTCAGTCACACACGATTTCTTTGATATGCTATCCAACTGCTCTTCTAAATGGTTCCCACAAACAACGTAATTTTCCTCCTTATTATGATCATTCATTGATGTAAACTGCTGCAAGGAAACACAAAATTGAACAACCTTTTCCTCTGCCTGAGGATTATAAAAGCTATCTTCCATTATTTCTTCTTGTTGTGTGTAATCATTTTCATCTTCATTATGATTTGAAGATTGAGAAGACTGTTGCATCTCTACATCAATATCAGAGGATTGAACATGGTTTTTATAAGTAAACCCCTGCTGATTTTCATGTTGCATTTCATGGGATGTTATACTTTCTTCTTGGTGTTGAAATGCATTGTTATGAAGAGCCTCTAAAATTTCTTCATCCATGAATTCATCATCATCATAACAATCCTCCAAGTACTAAATAAGACTTAAAGAATGTCTACAACAATCTTGGACCAACAACAAGGAGGGATGGGATTCTTTATACATCTCATAGAATTCATCATGAAAACTAGCAAGTGAATATATTGAACCATTTTCCAAACTTTTATACCAAGACCATGCTTTTCCTTCTAAAGTGGTCATAAACATCTTCATGAGATAATCTTCTGGGAAATGAACCTTAAGACTGCGTACATGCATGGAACCTAACCAAATGAAGAGCAACATTGCCTTTCTTTTCATCTTTGAATATTGGAATATCCTCTAACCAATCAACCTTTGGCATAGGATTTGGAAAACCAGGGATATGAGACCGATTCATAGGAGCATACCTAGCATTCATTCTTGCAGTGGAACTCATCTTGGAACTTCATCAAGCTACTGATCTTCTAGCAGTGGAGTCACCTTCCAATTTGTTATTCGATGTTTGGAGTCGCCAAGGTAGTTTTGCAACCTCAAAATGATGTCTGAGCTCCTGCTACCTTCAGAAGTTCACCCTCTTGATTTCGGGAATGAATAGACTTCAGGCTCCAGGAAGACGCACCAAAATGTTATCTCAAAATAAGATCCTGATAGGCTGCTGGTCAGGCTGACTCTAAGTAACTGTTTCAAACCTACTTTAGGCTAAGGCTTAGCCTCCTCAACCTGAGAGGGCTCTCTCAAGAGGGTTAATGATTTTAATTATAGATAAGATGGCTAACTCTTGTAAAACAACTGTGACAAATATGAATGATGGAAACAGATTTAACAACTATCCATTGGGCTTATGGAGTCAACAACACCTCAGTATCACAATGAACTCAACCTTACATGGAAGTCAAGGCATTCGGCATTTAAACATTCAGAACATAAACTCATATGGGACCACACAGTTTATAAATGTATATAGGAAGTCAGAGCACATTCAGTGAATTATGAGTGATTATACATCCATACCACTGTAAGAATTAAGAAAAGGACAACATCACATATTCTGAACATAAAAAATCTTTCATGAATCCTGAGAAGTAAAGTCAAATATGTATTACTGAAAATGAGTCTTACATAAGCCAAATACAAGCTTTTCCATAAAATTTCCAACCCTTTGTACATTACAGCTTCTTCTATATATAGAGCTTTTTACATAACTTAGATTCCTCCTCAAGCATTAGGGGAATTCGAATTCATCCTACTATGACACCTATTGATACTTAAAACTAACTATTAAATGTAAATGACACCTAACTAGGAGTCCTAGAGACTTAATACAACTAGGAGTGTAACTCCTTATTATGATTACAACAACCTTATCTAAACATTTAAAGCATTATTTGACACCTAACACTCCATGAATTCGAATTTGATGGTGCTCATAACCTTCCAGCTGACCCTTGATGACTCATCCATTTTTTGTTCCTAGAAACTAGGAAACTGTCCCTTGCTCTGTTCTGGCTGAACAATGGGTCTTGGGACAGAGCTCATAACTTCTCACACAAAAAGTATTTAGAAAAACGGAAGGAGGCTTTTGTGAACCAATCCATGCTTAACAGAAACCTCTCTTGTGTTTTTGAAACACCTTTCCCACCCCTCACAATATGTCTTTGAAAAACAGGTGTCAAACAGAGAAATAGGCTTGTGAAAAACTGCACCTACAGCAGTTTCGTAGCACAAGTTTAGTCTTTCATTTCTCCCTGATCATAATGGATTTGAAGAAAGTGGAAGACAATTTTGTACTTCAGTACCTTAGGAATGAAAACCTCTTTCACGTTTCAGAGATGAGCTTTCAATTGCTCAGAACCTCTTCTAGAAGTTGACTGGTAAAAACAAGTTATGAAATAATGATCACCTTTATAACATATAGCTTAGAGTTCAAAGATGTCCTTCTTATACTTGTTTTCCCTTGCTGAATGTTGAAACTTTGTAAATGATCCTTTGCAGAGATTCCTGTTTGAGAAGATTTCTCTTTGTCTCTCAAAATTGGTCCACTAATTCATAATATGCACCTACAGCAGTTTCGTAGCGCGCTACGAAACTGCTGTGTGATTTCAAAAACACAGTTTTATGCCAAAATTTGAATTCTTCGAGTTTTATTTCCTTTGAAATGAATTTTCCATATGCCATGAGGCTGTTCAAAAGTGAATAAACTGATACCATTCTTCAAAGTGTACTTCAAAAGTTGATCCACATCCAACCTTTAGGATTTAACCTTACCTGCTATGTAATTTTTCTTAGCTGAGTATATCCTTCAGGCTTGCTTAACTGAATTTGCAGGTCCTCAATCCATCTCACTTACCTCTGGCTCTACCTCTTGTAACCCTTTTAAATGCCTAATCACAGGCCTTCTTGGCTTGAAAACAAACTCTGAGATCTGGTCATCAAATTGAAGCTTTTTGGAAGATTTAACTCCTTTGGTTTTGTTCTTGTTGGCTTCCAATAGCTCTGGTTGGACCAGAGAGGTCTCTTCTATGTAGATGGTGTGGAGAAGGTCGTTTAAACTTCCCTTTGAAGCTGAGCTTTCATTAAAAATCACTGTCTTGGTTTGTCCTTGGCTAATTGACTTCTGGTTACTCTTCTTTTGATTGTTTCACCTGTGAATTGTTCTTGTATCTTTTCTTTGATCTGACCTTTCCTTTTTTTTAGCCTGCTGGGGTGTGTCTTGAATTACTAATGGTCTTGTGGGTTCCTTTATTTCTGTATACTCCTCCATGGAATTCCTGTAACATGAATATTAAAGAAGTCTGCACCATCATGAGTTTGTTTGCACAAACCTTTTTCTTTGAAATTTTTTCAGTGATAACACAGCCCAAAAAACCCCATTATCCATTAAAACCCCTTTTTCTATCAATTTACTAGCCTAAAATAAGTTTCTTTTAAAGTCATCTCAGCCCCTTTTAGAAAACTTTTGCTGAGATAGACCGGAGAGAGCCCTCTCTTGTCCTCGTAGGGCTAGCTACGAGGCTAAGTGGTTTGATGTTACCTTGACTTTCGCCTTCTTCAGCCTGAGGCAAAATTTGAGAGCTAACACTTCGAATGTATTTAATTTTGAGATGAGAAAGAGATAGCAAAAATAGTTTACATTATATTCAAATTTTGTGATTACCTAGTTATATTAGATTTTATCTATCCACTAAGGTTTTCAATTTAAGAAGGTTAAAATATTACATTACTTTCTGAGAGATAATTGTTTCTTCCAGTGAATCACAAATTATTGTGTTGTACAACAACCCCCCATTTCTAAAAAATTTTACACAATTTTTAATAAGAAATGGGTCCCTTTTTAAAATAAACTTAGTGAGTGATTTGATAAATAAAACTGGTATTAACCTCATTATAAGAAAAACCTTTATCAAAGGGTCTGATGTAAGTAATTCATTTTGTAAAGCCTTTTGAATAAAGTATAAAGTGTTCCTTTATAAAACATCATAAAAAATTCTACATTGCGATAAAGTGATTGGAGATCGTGTATTGCAATGATAAACGGATACACGTAAAAATTCCTCATCAAATCCTCCAATCTGATAAAGGTAATCATAATTGGCAATTGGAGGTATCATATGACAAAGAGCTCAAACACAAGCCGAACCCCCAATTGCGTTCATTAAATAAGGCACACGTCTCAAGAAGAAAACATTTGCGGAAATGGTTTGCATGCATAAGTCTTTCAAAGTTAATGAATCAAACCAATTTAACGAAAACATACCGCACCCTATTATAATATCACTTTATCGCAATCAGAGATATTTCTTGCAAGTAATGAAGCCTTACTCTTCTGAAACTCCCAATTTCGATTTGTGATTTATCGTCGATCACCAATTAGGGAAATCCAAAGACACACTTGAGATAATCATTCAATATATGATCAATGAGATGGGTATTTATGGTATTTATTCATCACGATTGGCAGCTTGAACAACTATTAATTTCACAGTTAAGAGTAAATCCTTCAAAGATTTCACTCGTGATGGTTCTTAATTGCGTCTAACTTATTATATGTCAATTGCCTTAATTCTATTCATTTTCACATAGGCTTTAAGTGGCAATATCCTCGTGTTATGGTTTGTAATTGTCTGTGTAGAGCTTCTTTGAAATCATGAATCCGGAGAAGATGGGGAAGAAATCTAAGAAGGTGTTGTGTCCAGCAACAACCCCCCTCTTATTTAGTTTTATTACTAATACTAAATAAGTGGAGACCCTTTATCTAAAAATTTTAAAAAATAAATTAGTACTTGCATTCTTTTTTTAAAATAAATCTTACTATCATAAACTTAGGAGAATACCCGAAAAATAAAAAAAGACTTAAGTTTTATGACAAGTTAGAACAAAACCATTTTCTCAATAAAGAGCGTCGCATCGCAAAAAGGTAATGGATGCCATCCTACAAACAGAATCCTAAGATTGCAAAATCGCGATGCAAAATTACACAGAGAAGACACTCATCGCATCGCATGCCTCAAATATCACTTAAGGTGAAATTCCTCAAACTGTCAATATCCAATGGCGCGTCTCGCAAATCACATTTCTTAGAAAACATATGATAATGGATGATTGCCACACGCAATGGATTAGTGATATTGTGATTTGCAATATTGCGAAGCAAATCGTAAAATCGCCTTACCGCAGATATTCAGGGCTCATCGTTCGAAAAAGTTTTTCCCATAAAATGATGCCCAATTATGTGCGTTAATGTTAATTAAAGAGTTAGTTGATAATCATGAATGAAATTTGGATTTGATCTGATCGAAGGGCTATTTCACATTGGGTGATATATTTTATATGATTTTGGTATTTAAAGATTTCTCGTCACCTTTTTCTTATCATTACTCTTGCCTCATTTGTAAATTGTAGGAGCAAAGAGTAGAGAGGTATACATAGCAGTGTTCAGAATATTATGGGAAAGAAAGGAAAAGCTCCGAGTTCTTAAGAAAATGAAATGACGCCCTTATACACAGACACCACCTGTAACAAAGATGTCGGCGTTACTATTTGGGAAGGCATGCACAACCTACTTGAGGAAGAAAGTCCCAGAGTAATGGAGGTTACAGCGACTGCAGATTCATGCGGATCATCTGAGGCGTCGATTATAGAAATAGCATGTTCGTTCTTGCACCAGATAACGTCGAGGCCTAAGATTATTTTATACATAGACATGGTCAAATGGGTACTGGATAGTGCTGACATAACAAACAAACAATTTAAAAACTAAGAACCAAGAACTCATGGAGTCGTTCTTTCCACAAAATTTAAAGTTTATATCCTCTAAAAAAAAAGTGCATGAGAGGTGAAAATAGCACCAAGGAAGCTCGGATCAAGAAACGGATGCAATTTACGATGTGCAAAACCCCTCGAGAAGGAAAATCTCAGATCACCCAGTCACCTCTAAACCCGGAAAAGTGTAGGAAAGAGTGCTAAAGTCTAAAGGAAAAACCCGAGCTCTAAAAATCCATGGTATTTATGAGAGATATTCTTAAGGTGGTATGTCAATATCAGAGACTACTCTAGGATATTTACCAAATGTACAGCATCTACAGACAAGCTGGAGACAAAAGGCTCAAGAAAGAGCAGAGTCCATCAAAAGGTTAACCAAGTTGAATTGGGATTCTTATTGGACGCACTTGGTAAAACCACATAGCCAGTTCATAACTCTCAAATGTATCATTAACTTAGCTGAGAGGATGGCGCTAGCACTTGTCGATTCCATTTTTGCAGGATAGCTAAAGTAGGAGGTCGGCCAACCAACTCTACTCAAGCAAATGCTGGATGCTTGCAACTGCAAGGAACAGATACATAGATAGTTAATTGCCAATTTTAGTTTTAGATTTAGTTTTAGTTTTAGTTTTGCTTTATTTTTTCTTGAAATGAGGACAGTCATTTAATCCACCTCCTACATTTTTGTAATAAACTATTTTTAGATTTAGCTAGTAGTATTTAAACCCTTCTCGTGCATTTAGAGAAGGGTCTTGAAATTCAACAAAAACTTGTCCTCAGAACATGCACTTCTACACCCTCTGAGGAGGTTTTGATGAATGAATAGAACAAGATTTATTGATATCTACTCTTAATATCTACTATTGAAATTGCACTTTTGTACTCTTAGTGGATGTTGAATTAAGAAGAGAGATTATTATTGCTGAAGCTTTTGAGTAGAATTTTTTATAAATGGTACCTTTATCTCTTAACAATTTCTGCTTATGCATTAAGGTGATATTCAAGTTTAGTTATTTATGTATGAATTCTTAAATGCTTGAGTTATCATTTAGCACTTTTGTATGGTGATAACTATTCTATTTATGCTTAATATATGAGTGACTTATTATGCAATATGTTTTTCACAATTGTTTCATCTAACTTTTTATACGAAATGGTTTATCTTTATTGAATTATTTTCTCATAGCAATTGAATGATCTTTATTACCAATTTCCATTAGAAATTATTTTAGATCGCATAATTGAAAAATTAAATCCCGAGTTAGTTTTTAGAATTAGATATTTATATTCATTAGAATACAATTACATGTTGATAAATTAGATTTAGAATAAAATAATTTTACTTAGAAATTATTAGAAAGTAAATATCAATTCTCAACACACACACACACACACATAAATTGGAAAACTGGTCCCATATCCCCAGTCGGACCCACTATACCAAATGGAAAAGGAGCTGCTAACCAAGGTCCGGACCGAGTGGATATCCCCCTTATTGTAGACCCGATTTTCAGGGCTTCAACATATTTAGCACTAGAAGGAGGGCCTCAAACTATGAATGGCAAGTAAATCTAAATCTAAATACCATTTTGAGAGTAAATCGCTCTCACCATCTCCCTCAACTTCTCCATCGCATTTAGAATCTTTAAATCGTGAGCAAGAAGTCGATAAAACAACAACCACTACCACAAACCTGAAAATTTTAGAGAAATCTACTATTGAACCTCCTAAAGTTGAATATTTGTTCCATAAACTTCAGAAATTTTCTATATCACCCCAAAAATCTGAAAAATCTCAAGGTAGTGTGACTTCGCAATATAACCCTTCTCATCCCCTTACCAGATTGAAGAGTGAAAATTTTGGTATTGAACCAACTGAGTTACCTCTATCTATAGGGAAGATAGCAAGGAAATCACCTAAACAATCTGATAGCAAAACTCTTTCGTCATCATCATCCATCTCAACCTCCCCATCGCGAAGTCAACCATCCACCCCTCCACTTCAAATTATTGTCCACCAGTCCACTGGAACTTCAACATCTCCTTCTCAATCATCTGGAACTATAATATCCTCATCTTCCCAACCACAAGGAACATCTTCTGCACTTTCCTTTGCTAGTAGTTGAACGATGGCCCAAACTCCATGGAATAACCCAGGGGTAGTCTTAATTCTTGCGCCCTTGAATCAAATATCGGCCCATCCTAAAAAATGGCTGCCTAAGTTTAATCCTAAAAGGCATGCTAGAAGAAGAACATATAAACAACTATATGTTATCTATAAATCTCAATGGGGTTACTAATGAAGACATTTTTGTCTAGCTCTTTCTTTACACTTTGCAAGGAGCAGCCGGATCATGGAATTTCTCATTACCATCCGGATCTATCACTAGTTGGGATATTTTCCAAGAACAATTCGTGACTAAATTTGGTGATGACAAGTCTACTGAAACATTGATTAACAACCTCTCTAACCTTAGGGTTGAATCAAGGGAACCTATCAAAGATTTTAACTCACATTTCAATAAACGTTTGAACAAAATTCCTACCGCTTCCAAGCCTAGCGAAGAAGTTAGAAGTGAATGGTACATCTCTGCTCTACCATCAAACATAGCAATCTTCATTGATAGGGCTAACAAAACAACTTTAGCTAACACTATGAAGGAAGCAATAGCAACAAAAAAACATATCATAGCCTTAGAAAAGAAATTTTTCATTCATAAATGAAAATCTAAGAAGGTTACTTTTAAAGAAGATCCAAGGAAAAAACAATCGAAAGACCCATTTGATTTAGAAGGATCGCAGAAAGTTTTGAAAACCATGTCTAATGAAATGGTTTCCATTAAGAAACAAATAGCATAGACCTCTTCTAAAAAGCCTTAAAAGCCTTATAGAAGAAATCCTTCGACTGATTCAAAGCCTCCCAATGCTATCACAAATGTTGAATCAGAATAAGAAGAAGATGAAGTTTCTAACAAAGAGCCTACTGATGAAGAAGAAATTGTAGAAGTACAAGGTATGTGGGATTTCATCCTCCCAGATGAAGAGATTCAAGAGGCATCACCAGTCAGTACTAGAAGTAGAAATCAACTCTATCCTCCACAACCTACTCCTAAGCCAAAGAGCGCAAGCTCAATGTCTAAGGATAAAGTTGCGGGTAAGAAAAGTCACCGAAAGCGACTCAAACAAGCCTAGTCCAAACAGATTCACCGAATCCATCTTAAACATTGATTGTTTCTAATGAGATGGAGTATAATATCATAGAAGACATGAAGAAGACTAGGGCTAACATTATTTTTTATGAATTGAGCAAGTTAAAATATAAACAAAAGCTACTTTTGAAAGAGTTGCATGTGATACCTGTTGCACCTCTGCCTGCTACTGTAATATCGAAAGCTTCTCACAAGATGGGTAGACCTCCAACTAATGTGATTAATAAATTTGATCCAAATGATATCACTCTAATTGGAGGAAAGTCAAGATCTCATACTCCCCCATTTCTTCTTACTTATGAAATTTTCAACAAAAATTTGCATAATTGTTTAGTAGATTCATGAGCTTCATCTAATATCTTACCTAAATCAATATGTGCAAAGTTGAACGTCCAACCTAAAAAATATGCAGTACGCATAGTTCAGCTGGACCGGTCATAGGTAAAAGTGATTGGTGAACTAAATCAAGTTACCATAAGGTTATCATCTAACCCAAAGGTATATCAAGTTACTGACATTTTGGTTGCAGACACTCCAGAATTTTATAGCCTAATTCTTAGTAGAGATTGATCTAAAACGCTTCATGGATACTTTACAACCAACTGGTTACATATGTGGCTCCCTTATAATGGTAAACCAAATCAAATAAAGGTTGAGTGAGAAAGACATAAAAAATACATAGTAACAAAATTGGAAGGAGAAAATGAGCCCGTAGCATACAACAACAATATAATTGACAACTATTCTATTGACTCTTTCTTAGAAAGTTTTAATGCTCATACTTCGCCTTACTTAGAACATTCTGTTTTATCTCAAGTAGAAATTTTTTCTCAAACAGATAGTTGTAAATGTGTTAATTTTATAGATAGTCCTCTAAAGAAATCTTTATTTTGGAAGTTATTTTTTGACAGTTCTAAGTCTAATGAGGGAGCAGGAGCAGGATGCGTATTAATTAGTCTAGAGGGAAACAAAACTATGGTAACTTGTATACTCGAGTTCGATTGCACTAATAATACTGCAGAATATGAAGCCTTAGTCCAAGGATTATACAAAACAATCGGATCAGATATCAAATATCTACAAGTCTTAGGAGATTCTGAAATTTTTATCGGACAGGTACAAAATACTATACATTGTCTATCAAGTCTTTTAAAGCATTATCAATCTTTAGTACAAGATCTGACTAAACCTTTTATAGCATTCAATATTTCATCAATCCCTAGACTCCAAAATGCCAGCGCTGACCTCTTGGAAAACGTAGCTTCCAAGAACATTCCTTCAGAAGACTATAGCCTGGACAGATTTTCAATCGAAATAATATTTATACCCTCGATTCCTGATAACATTACCAATTGGAGAATTTTCAACGATGATCCTGATATTGTAAGCTTCCTCACATCAGAGGGATCTTACACTAATCAGATAATTGATGAAGACCAACACGACAAATAATTGTAACAAGATAGCACGAATAATGTTATGCCAAAATCAGTAGTCAAATTAGAAGACCTGTATGATTTGAAAGATCGATTCAAAAGATCTACCAATTCAAAACTTCAAAGTACAACTCTGAACTATGAATTGGTAAATTTCGGAACTGATACCAAGCCACAGAATATCAACCTAGGTCTCTGCCTAGCTCCTGAAGAAAGATTGGCATACGTTCATCTCCTAAAACAATACAAAAGTGCCTTTTCCTGGAACTATGATGAACTTAAGACTTACAACACTTCTATCATTCAGAATACTATCCCAGTGATAAACGATGAAAAACCTGTCCAGGAAAAGCTGAGAAAGATCCATCCTAATCTAGAGAACCAAACCAAGTTTGAACTCAATAAATTATTGAAAGCCAAAATCATTTTTCCCATTCGACATTCTAAATGGGTTTCCAATATGGTTCCCGTTAGAAAGAAAAACGGAGACATTAGAATTTTGCATTGACTTTCGAAATCTTAAAAAAACCTACCAAAAGAATAATTTTCCTTTGCCTCCCATGGAGAAAATATTACAAGCAGTTGCAGGATCACAATTAATGTCCTTCTTGGATGGTCTCTCCGGCTACAACCAAGTTTTGGTCCATCCCGATGATCAGTTAAAAACCACATTTAGAGCCAAATGGGGCACTTATGCATATCAAAAGATGCCTTTCAGTATGATCAATGCTAATGCCACATTTCAAAGGGCCATGGACATCGCATTTAAGGGATTAGTAAACAAATCGGTAGTAATCTACTTGGATGATATAACTGTATATTCCTAAAAATGAGGTAATCATCTCAAAGATTTAAAACAGATCTTCCAACGTTGCCAAAGGTATGGAATTTCACTTAATCCAAAAAAATCATTTTTTGCATTAAGTGAAGGAAAACTTCTTAGATTTATAGTGTCAAAATTTGGAATACATATTGATCCTGACAAAATCAAGGAGATTTCCGAAATACCCTTGCCTCACAACAAGAAAGCTATGCAATCCTTCATTGGCCAGATTAATTTTGTAAAGACATTTGTTCCTGACTTTTCAAGAATCGTATCTGCCTTACAAGCAATGATTAAAAATAATTCAATCTTCAAGTGGGGCCAAGACGAATATGAAGCATTCAAACTGATTAAACAAGCAATTGTAAACGCTCCATCTCTAGCAACTCCAAACTTTTATAATCCTTTCATTTTGTATACATTTGCCTCTGATAGATCATATGATGCGATACTCACTCAAGCAAATCAAGGCAAGGCCGAAGCCCCAGTTACCTTTTTCAGTTCAAATCTACAAGGGGCTGAATTAAATTACTCAGACATCGAGAAACAAGCATATGCTGTTTTCAAAGCAATCAAACATTTCAGACCCTTTCTACTTAAAACCCATACAAAAATCAAAGTACCATTTCCAGCGGTAAGAAATCTCTTAGTATAGAAAGACGTAGGTGAGAAAAGAGCCAATTGGGGTACTGCCTTACAAGAATACGACACTGAAATTAAACTAGCAAATATTGTAAAAGGTCAAGGATTTTGCGGAGTGTTGGCTAGAGCATCGCTTATTTTCGAAATACCATCTGCATAAGTACAAATGTATGAGGTATGCTTAAACGATATTGAATCATCATATGCGGATATCATATTTTATCTAAAGAATGGATATGCTCCTTCAAACCTAGATTATACAAAGAAAAGAGCCCTAAGATTGAAGGCTAAGCAATAACAACTCGTGAACGATGTACCTTTTAGGATGAATTATGATTCTATCCTCCTTAGATGTCTTGAGAAATCTAAAGTCGAAAAGGTGTTGTAGGAACTCCACAATGGACCAGCAGGTGGGCATTATGCTCAAGATGTTACAGTACATAAAATCCTACATGCAGGCTATTATTGGCCTACACTATTCAAAGACGCACATAGCTACATAAGGAAATGTCAAGTTTGTCAAACTGTCGTAGGAAGACAAAAGAAACCATTATTTCCTTTGCAACCATTCAATATAAATCAACCTTTTGATCAATGGGGATTGGATATAATAGGTGAGATCGTTCCTCACTCTTCTAAACAACATAGGTATATCCTTACAGCTACAGATTATTTCACTAAATGGATAGAAGCAGTTCCTCTCAAGATAGCTAATGCTGAACATATCATTGATTTCATAGACCAATTCATAATCACCAGGTTTGGTTCACCCTCTAATTTAATGTTTATTAATGCATTGTATTTCTCTGGCAATTCTATGACTGAATTTGCACTCAAAAGAGGTTTTAAACTTAAATACTTTGCCAATTATTACCCACAGGGGAATGGATTAGCTGAATCAACAAATAAAAACTTAATCATAATCATTAAGTGAATTGGCACAAATATTTAATATATGCTCTATGGGGAGACCGAATAACACAGAAATCCTCTATTGGCACTTCTCCCTTTAATTTAGTTTATGGGAAAGAAGTAGTCCTTCCAACTCATCTAGAGATTCCCTCTTTGGCCTTAGTTCAATTTATTGATGAAACACTAACTTCTTCCTTACAACTAAAGTAGCTGCAAATCCTTAAGCTAGAAGAGGAACGAGAATAGGCTAAAATAACTCATGCTCATCACGAAGCATTAGTAAAAGCTTCTTTTCATTCAAAAATGATATCCAAAAAGGACTTTCAAATTGGAGATTTAGTTTTAAAATGGGATACGGCTCATCACGAAAATGGTAAACATACGAAATTCCAATGAATGTGGCTTCGCCCTTTCCAAATTGCAGAAATCATAGGTCCATCTACTTTTATGTTACAGGATTTAGTAGGAGAAAGATAATCTTTACCTCTTAACGGGCAGATCCTCAAAAAATACTTTTCATAAGAGATGATTCTTCTATTTTTGTAAATTAGTCTTTCCTTTATTTTTGATAATAAAACCAGTTGTAAATGGTTGCATTTGGAATCATGAAAAAATATAAGTATTTCTTTTAGATTTTGTTTTTCACTTGTATAAATAGAACTAATTCAGAAAATTGGTCATTATTATTGAAAGGTACAGTCAAAGATTATAAACTTGAAAATGATACTAGTTTCAACCTTACAAATTTTGATAAAAATCTACCTTTAGTGTGAATTTGTTTTATATAAGTCAAATGAAAGGTATCAGAAACAAAACAAAGATTCTCTGTAGAAAATCTCTATCCAAAAACTCTACAATTGTCGTCCAAAGCTATTCTTAAGGAAACAATGACTTCCTCCCCACCTAGAGAATTACGAGCTTCAAGGAATAATCTAGCAATACACTTTAACTTAAAAAATAAAAAGTCTCATCACGAGCCGAATTATCATGATCATAAGATATTATAGCTTGCTGAGTTTGCCAAAACAACATACCACAACAGGGCAATGACTCAAGATTGTTGCAATCAAAAGACAAGGGGTCTCATCACGAGCCAGCTTGTTCAGCAAAGTTATAAATCAATTGAGTGGCATTGTCATAATTTGGCTACCAAACCAAGGAATTGTTCTTTAAGTATTAAAAGAAAATAAAAGTAATAAGTGTGGATATGGATTTCCCTTTGAAAATATATACTTTTCCAGGTAGGATACATGATCATTGTTGGGTAACAGGTAACCCTGTCGAGGCTATAAACACCTGCTGGAAGCAGAGGCTCTACCTACGAAAAATGAGCATATTTAAAACTGATTTATAGAGAGAACTTTGTTTTTATCTTCACAAATCATGTAGGGGCTAATGTAAATACAATGACTAGCTCTAAGAAGTAAAAAAGTCAAATTTAACATAGAAGAGACAAACTATCATTGATAGCTAAAAGCATGATGCACTTTATCTTTCTATAATAAAGTTTGCTTTTCTGGAAAAGCTTTCTGTTTTGGAAGTTTAGAAAATCAAAAGAAAAATAGAAATAACTGGTTCTTCCAAGTGAACCGCCAATTTTTGTGGCCAGCAACAACCCCCCTCTTATTTAGTTTTATTATTAATACTAAATAAGTGGAGACCCTTTATCCAAAAATTAAAAAAAATAAATTAGTACTTGTATTCCTCTTTTTAAATAAATCTTACTATCATAAACTTAGGAGAATACCCAAAAAATCAAAAAGGACTTAAGTTTTATGATAGGTTAGAACAAAACCATTTTCTCAATAAACAGTGTCACATCACAGAAAGGTAATGGATGCCATCCTACAAACAGAATCCTGTGATTGTGAAGTCATGATGCGAAAATATACATGGAAGACACTCATCGCATCACACGCCTCAAATATCACTTAAGGTGAAATGCCTCAAACACCGATATGCGATGGCGCATCTCGCAAATCGCATTTTGCAGAAAAAAATATGATAATGGATGATTGCCACACACAACAGATTAGAGATATTGTGATTTGCGATATTGCGAAGCAAATCACAAAATTGCCTTATCGCAGATCTTCATGGCTCATTGTTCGAAAAAGTTTTTCCCATAAACGATGCCCAGTTATGCGCGTTAATGTTAATTAATGAGTTAGTTGGTAATCATTAATGAAATTTGGTTTTGATCTCATCGAAGGGTCATTTCACATAAGGTGATATATTTTATATGATTTTTTCATTTAAAGCTTTCCCATCACCTTTTTCTTATCATTACTCTTGCCTCATTTGTAAATTGCAGGAGCGAAGAGCAGAGAGTTATACATAGCAATGTTCAGAATATTATTCGAAAGGAAGGAAAAGCTCTGGGTTCTGAAGACAAAGAAATGATGCCCTTATACACAGACACCACATATAATAGAGATGCCAGTGTTACTACTTGGGAAGGCATACACAACCTACTCAAGGAAGAAAATCCCAGAGTAATGGAGGTTACAATCACTGCAAATTCATGTGGATTCTTTGAGGCATCGATTACAGAACTAGCATGTTCATTCTTGCACCAGATAATAGCGAGGCCTAAGATTCTTCCATACACGGACATGGTCAAATGGGTATTGGATAGTGCCAACATAGTGAATAGACAATTTAAAAAATCAGAACCAAGAACTCATGAGTTGATATTTCCACAAAATTTAAAGTTTATATCCTCTAACAAAAAAGTGCGCGAGAAGCGAAAATAGCACTAGGGAAGCCCGGATCAAGAAACAGAGGTAGTTTCCGATGTGCAAAACCCCTCGAGAAGGAAAACCTCAGATCACTCGATCGCTTGTAAACCCAGAAAAGTGTAGGAAAAAGTGCTTAAGGAAAAATGAAAAACCTTAGCTCCAAAAATCCATGGTATTTATCAGAGATATTTTTCAGGTGGTATGTAAATAACAGAGACTACTCTAGGATATTTATGAAATGTACAACATCTACAGACAAGATGGAGACAAAAGGCTCAAGAAAGGGCAGAGTCCATCAAAAGGTTAACCAAGTTGAATTGGGATTCTTACTGGACGTACTTGGCAAAACCACATAGCCAGTGCATGACTCTCAAATGTATCATTAACTCTACTGAGAAGATGGCACCAGCACTTGTTGATTCCGTTTTTGTAGGACAGCTAAAGTCAGAGTTCGACCAACCAACTCTCCTCAAGCAAATTCTGGATGCTTGCGACGACAAGGAATAGATACATAAATAGTTAATTTCTAGTTTTAGTTTTAGATTCAGTTTTAGTTTTAGTTTCGCCTTACTTTTTCCAGAAATGAGGACGGTCATTTAAACTACCTCCTACATTTTTGTAATAAACTATTTTTAGATTTAGCTAGTATTATTTAAACCCTTCTCATGCATTTAGAGAAGGGTCCTGAAATTTATCAAAAACTTGTCCTTAGAACATGCACTTCTGCACCCTCAGAGGTTTTGATGAATGAATGGAACAGAATTTATTGATATCTACATTTAATATCTACTATTGAAATTACACTTTTGTACTCTTAGTGGATGTTCAATTAAGAAGAGAAAGATCACTATTGCTGAAGCTTATGAGTAGAACTTGTTATAAATGGCACTTTTATCTCTTAACAATTTATGCTTATGCGTTAAGGTGATATTCAAGTTTATTTATTTATATATGAATTCTTAAATACTTGAGTTGTCATTTGGCACTTCTACACGGTGATAGCTTTTCTATTTATGCTTAATATATGAGTGACTTATTATGCGATATGTTTTTCACAATTGTTTCGTCTAACCTTTTATACGAAATGGTTTATCTTTATTGAATTATTTTCTCATAGCAATTGAATGATCTTTATTACCCATTTCCATTATAAATTATTTTAGATCGCAAAATTGAAAAATTAAATCTCGGGTTAGTTTTTAGAATTAGATATTTCTATTCATTAGAATACAATTGCATGTTGATAAATTAGATTTAGAATAAAATAATTTTACTAAGAAATTATTAGAAATAAAATATCAATTCTCAACACACACACACACAAATTGGGAAACTGGTCCCATATCCCCAGTCGAACCCACTATACCAAATGGAAAAGGAGCTATTAACCAAGGTCTGGACCAGGTGGGTATCCCCTTCATTGTAGACCTGACTTTCGGGGCTTCAGTATAAGGGCAAGGGAACTCTTGTAGCTAAAGAACCAGAACCGAGCAAGAAGGGACTAATATTAGATACAACATGCATCGGTCTAGGAAATGTGAGTTGGGAAAGTATCTACAATTTGGTAGAAGCAGAGGAGCCCGAAGAATTGGAAGAGGAAGCCACAACCGATTCCACCAGCAAATCTGAAGGAACTCTCAAAGAACTGGCATGTTCATACCTTCAGAGGATAGCAATGTAGGCCAAAATTTTGACATACACTGATGTGGTTAGATGGGTCATCGAGAAAGTCCCAACTTTAGACAAAACATTTTCCACAGCTGATGGAAGAATATTTGGGTCATTTAAACCTGAAGATCTCAGGCAAGTGTACCATCTACATCTGCCCAAGAAGCATTATAAAAAGGAATTCCTGGAAGAATTTGCAAAATAAAATGACTTGGAATTGACCCAATTAGACACTTGAGGCATTTCCCAGAGAAACATAAGCATGAGTCATCGGGTAAGTATTATGTTGATTCATTAGCCTCTCCTTATTGTTATGCTAGAGCTATGATGTGTAGACTATGGGAACACATGATTCTGCAATATTTACGATAGATATGGTCCCGTTAATGGAAGTTGCGATTCATGGTTATGTTATGGATTGGGAAAATATTCTATTTAATAGAATAACCACTAAGATACTAGAATACAGAAGGAAAGCATATACAACTTCATGGACTTACTACAGTTCATATATTCTTGACATCATTTGTTTTAATTCTGAATACCTCGTACTCGAATGGAAGTGGACTTCCCAATATCCTAATCCTATTCATATCTATCATAAACAGTTGTGGAAGGCCCACTATAAGAATCACTTCTACAGAATTTACAATGGTTTTATCCTACCTGTATACTATTCTATCTTCAATAAGCCTACCCCTAGGATATCTCAGGAAGCGACAATTGACCTAACAGCAGTGGGTAGCTAGTTCGGAGAGGAGAAATTCACTTATGTAAGGCTTTTTGGAAGTCTTACCAAACCCCATGTTATTCCTCTATATGTTCTTGATAAACTATTAGCCCAAGAGTTAGCATATCAGATAACAGTTGAAGAGACGTCAAAAACCCTGAGGGATTCCAAGAAACATATGTGGCCTGCATTCCCCTTACGGTGTGGTGTTTTTATGTTACATGATTATAAACATGTAGAGAAAGAGGCAGAGAAGATTTAGATGCTAAATATTTCCACCATTCTGAATAGGAAATATGACACAAGGAAGGTTGCATATAATGTTACTTCTCAAGCTAAACTTACCATATTTGATCATGAAGTAGATGACTTTGATGATTTTTTTACTTCAGCCGAAATATTTTATCGGGTTAAGGGATTGGCTAGTATTAAATATGGAGAAGAGGGAATAGAAAAGTTCAATAGGCTTAGAGCCCAGAGGTTGCAAACTCTGCCTTTTGATCTATTAGCTACAACCCCAACACTTCAGTCACAGAGTCAAAGTAAACAACAAGCTACCAATAATACTCCTATAGTGGAGAAAGTTCCCGAAAAGGAAATTTTGCCAGCGTAGGAGTAGAGACAAGAAACAAGTATCAGACCCCTTGATTCAAGCATTTATTTTGATCCTAAATTAATCAAGGAATGGAAGAAATTTGATTCCATCATTAGTAACACTGAGAGCATTCAAGGATTCAGCACACCTGAGGTGACCGCTACCAAAAAGACAGTAATCAACATAGTTCTGACTAAAGGAACAACTGGCCCACCCATGATTCATAAGGACTCAGAAATAATCCCTGAAAATCCCTCCGATGAGATTGTTTTAAATATAGAAGAGATACCACCATTAGATATATTCTATAGCCCTAAGCATAGGGTTGTAATCAAGAGACAAAGGAAAAACAGGAAAATTGATCACTCTCCTCTTTTGACTTCACAAACGGAGATGATGAATGTCGTATGGAGAGAGGAAGTTAATCCTTCTAATGATCTCACCAAACTTTCTCATTATGTTGGAGCATACACAACGGCTACAATGGATAAAGCATTGGAGGTCAGTAATTTACTAAAGAAAAAGACCAAGCAATTAGTTTGCTAGAAGCATAGGCACAAGAGAGACAACAAGAGATAGAACAGCTAGAAAAACAATTAGCAGTCGAGAAGCAGCTAAATGACCAGTTGAATGATCAATTGCTGAAAGAAAAGCAAAGTATTGATGAGCAAGCAATTCATAGACAATAAGAGTTATCCTAGGCATTGAGTAAGTTGCAGTTATTAAATGAATAGCTAAGTAAATCGAAGGAAGAACAAATCGCTCAACTGACAGTTCAGATAGAAATATTCAAAGAATATCCCCAAGTGGGGGAATTTAGATCAGAGGCTCTACAAACTACCAGGGCATTGTCTAGTCAATTGAGCTTATTATGTCATAATATCTCATTGGTTCTTCCTCTATGTGAAATTTCATCATCCATGGTTGACAAATCAGTAGATGTGAGACTAGACTTGGAAAAAGCAAATGAGAGATTAACAAAGTTTCTCTCTTGGCAAGAAACTAAAGAGGGAAAGGCTGCTAATCTATCAGAAATCCAGGAACCGCATAAAGAAATTCTATTCACCGAATGGCAAACTCAGATAATGAAGTTTGAAAGAGCAACATGAAGATGCAAATCGGCAACAAGCAACATGGTTGAATTAATTAATAATAGTCTTTATTTATCAAATTTAATAACAAAGTGTTCTTTAAGAGAGCTTCCACCAGTAAAAGAAATAGAATAGATGTGGAAACTGAACCTGGAGCAAAGGGAAAGATTGATCGTAGGTTTTCAAACTTTAACATGGGAAACCTTTTGGTTTTTCCTTGTCAAACCATATAGTTAGCAGACATAAATGAAATGCCTCACCGATGCAATTGGCCATATGATTCTCGAACTTAATGATGCCACATAAACCACTCAGTTACACTCACACATGAGTCATCCACTAGAAATTCAGCCGATGCTCACCATTTTTTAGCTCCAATATCAAGATGATCAGCCAATACACTGAACCATTTTTTACCGACTGCAACATGCCTATTTCAAGTATATTTTCACATTTATGTGATTTGGTTATACCAGTGCATAGCATATTTATTTCATAGTTTGTTAGTTTAAGTAGTATTTATAGACCCTTTCATGTCTTTAGAAAGGGTCTTCAAATTTTTCTATTAAAACTTGGATCGAATGGTGCACTATTTTGCTTCCAATATATTTATTTTTATAAAATCTAAACCTAGATTTTGAGTTTTGATAAAGAATGCTTTTATGTGATATGCACTATTGCTTCTTGTGAAAGTATTTCCAAGTTAAAAGGCAGGATCTGAATTCGATTCATATCGGAGGAGACTCAAATGCATTTGGTACTACTATCTATGTTTTTGCTTCATGCTTTTATGTGAATCAACATTTATTTATTTTTCTATTATTGATATATGTATATGTTCTTACAACAATTCTTTGACTTAACACTATTGAATGTTTAAGAGTTGTTATCTTTCATATATATGTGTGTCAGTAATATATACTGATTAGTGCGATAACATTTTAATTATTACTTTGTTCAACTACTTGAACAAAGTAATTATCATTTGAATGAATATTTTTATTTATGAGTAATTCAACTATATGTTTACTTGTCAATAAAAACCATCAAAAGTTGCACTAGGAGAAAGACTTCCTGGGATAGATTAGTTATATTTATATTGTTTCATTTTAGAATAGGTCATTCATCATTCCAATTAGATATTAAAAATTGATCACTTATCCATCCTACTTATAAATAATTGGGAAATTGGTCCCATTATATCTAGTTGGAGCCATGACACCAAATGGAAAAGGAGCTACTTTAAGGTCCATACTGGGTGGTTTTCCTCGATGTTGATGCGGTGATTTTCGAGGCAAAAACAAATTGATATGTGTTTAGGAAATTAATGTTGCTACTCTCTTCCCCTTATCTTGTGTAGATATGGTACCTGAGTGATGATAACATACACGTTGTGGGGGAAATCACATGACAGGCTTGCCATGAGGCTCTTTAATTATCGAAGGAACGTAAGAAAATGCTCTGTGGGGCCCAATTGGTGGGGATCAGAGGTCGGAAAGGAAGGGGAACGTGACAGAACAAAGGGGAGATGAGAGGGAACATAAGAGGGGTGCGACCGTGGAAAATAAAGGGGAGTGTCGGAGGGAAGGGATGAGAAGGACATGTAGGGGAGAGGGGGGGCAAAGGGAGGAGAAAGGGAGGGGGAGGGAAGGGGCAAGGGAGGGAGAGGGATAAGGGGTAGGAGGGTAGACCTTGAAGTCAACCCAATGAATTTATAATAAAATTCCCTAATTCTAAGGTTTGATATCGCCCAAGCAAGGCGTAGAGTGGCCTCCTCTATCTAGGAATTGTAATTCATTAACTAAATTATAGGATACTAGTCGTGCCCATGACATCATTCACCATGTTCTTTTCTTCTATCAATTGGAAAGAAATATTAGCTTATTTTTCGACTTCTTGATTATTTTCTCTTTGAATATAGAAGATGGTCACTGAATCAAAGGATGGGATCATCCCTTGGGATCACATGATAATTTATTTTAATATTGTTTTTTTGTAGATGAGGCATAGCCCATATGTCGTATTATAATCATGCAGCCTCCCAACACCTGCATGTCTTTTTACTCCTCTCTTTTGTGACTAGGTGAGGCCCAAAAACAATCCAAACATTTCGGCTTAATTGTTTATCATCCATCCAAGCCCCCAAGGATATCTATATTTAATGATTCCTTTGCGATTAATGAGAACCCCTTCCCTTCTTGCCACCTCACGGATACCTTTTGATGCCCCATTGAAATCGAGGGTCCATTTATTTGTGGATCTGAGCTAGTCCACCAGAGCTTCTGAGGAAAACCTCAGAATCCATTTCACTCAAGAGGGAGAACTGTTCCCCGGAGCATGAAAGGCCAGGGGAGACACCTATGGAGCAAGCCAGACACTAATTCAATCTTATCCAAGGATGGATCAAAATCTACTTTGTGTACTTCCATACAAGTTGAAAGGATAGCCATGGCTATTGCCCTAGCTATAGGTCGGGAATTTTTGAATATTGTCTTATTTCTTGATAACCTTATTTTCCAACAAACATATTTCAGAAGAACCAACTAGATTTCTTTGAAATTTATTTTGGATTGAAGGGGGCCCAAACAAGATTTGGGCCAAGAGCTAAAGAAGATCAGGGGGTCAAAGGCCAAATTATTCTGTGAAAAAGAGGCCAAAGGACCACAACCCAAACTTATTCAATCACATGACAATGGAAAAAGAGGTGTGGGATTGATTCCTCCTCGAATTCACATAGAATGCTTCTTCAGGGGTCGATCAATCCCCTCTTCCAAATATTTTCCATTGTAAGAATTTTTTAATGCAAAAAATATTAAAAAAGTAAAATATAATTGAATTTTGGGATGGCATTCCTTTTCCATTTTTTGCCCCAAATAGAATTTCTTGGAGGTATTTGGGCATTTAAGAGCATGTATGAATACCCACCTTTGACTGTGTAACTGACATTCTTCCAACCCCACTTGTCTACCTCTGTCAGAGCTATGGGGGCACATCCCCTTAACTTATTTAAAAGATTGTCTCTTTGAATGAGAAGCACCTCTGGGATATTTTCTAGCTTCCAACCCTTCCAACCTCCTTGCTACTTCCACTCCATAATCTGGCTTAAATTTTCCACCCTCCCCCCCCCCCCCCCCCCCCCCCCCCTACAAAAGAATTTTTTGAGATTTATAAGGGATAGTTCATAATTGAAGGGCTAGAGCCCCATAATTGAATTAGAGAAAATTTTTGTGGACGGTCCATTTCTGAGAATTTTTCTTATATTTTTGGTGATAATATCCCTGGAGGAGAAGATCATTTGCCAGATGGGACAACCCATACAAAGGACCTATTGTCCCCCACTATCAATTTTTCGGGATGCATATTTAGCATTAATCACCTGGGACCACCATTGACTCGGCTTCGTGATCGAACTCTAGTACAGTTTTTCTCCCATTGCCAAGTTAGATATCTTTATATCCTTGATTCCCAGACCTCCGTTGTTTCGAAGCTTTGACTATTTTCCATTTTACTATATGATATTTCTTTGTTTCGTTTTTCCCTCATTCCCACATGAATTTTCTTATATATTTACCCATTTGCTAAAGTGCTCTCTTAGGGGCTTTAAGGGAAGTAAACTGATACAGAAGGATTGTCGATGGGACTAACTTATTGAGGATTTCTCTTCCAACATATTTTAGCCAAATACCAGCCAAGTTAACAATTTTATTTTATTTGTTTATCTTTTTTACTTTTTGCTAGGCATGTGGTGTAGCTCACCTTTGGAAGATTTGGATCCCTAAATAATTGAAATCTATCCACTCCTGAATTGCATTGAACCCCATGATTTCTTCTATACTTTTTTCCTTATGTCTTGAGATGTTCCTGCTATATATTTGGATTTTTTTATCATTAGTGGCTCCCTCAGAAGCACTAAGAGAACTATCTAAGAGTCTCTTAAAATGGCAAGCGATTCTGGTCGAGGCTCCTCCCATCATAATAGTATCATCTGTGAACTACCGATGATTTATACTTCTGATGTCTTCCTTGTAACTGATTCCAGGGAGGTTGAGGGAGACTCCTTCAAACTCTAATTTTTTACTCAGGGCATCCGCCATGATAATGTATAAAAAGGGAGAAATGGAGCACCCTTCCCGGAGGCCCCACAAGGCTTTGAAGAATCTAGTCGCTCTTCCATTTACCAATGGAGCAATCTAAGGGGAGGAAATACAAATATTTATCCATATGATGAAAGTCTCATCCAACCCAATTTTTCTGAGAACTTTTATCAGGAATCCATGCCTAAACTGGTAAAGGTCATTCTCCATGTCTAGCTTTATAATCATACATTGAATCCCCTTGTGCCAACTTGAATCCAAAGCTTCTTCGATTAGGATTATATTATCGAATATTTTCTGACCTAGAACAAATCCCCCTTAGTTTTAGAGATCGGAGAGGGAAATAAAGGCTTAAGGTGATAGGACAAAAGCTTCAAGAAGATTTTGTAGGAGACATTGCAAATAGAAATAAGGTAGAATCTAGAAAACAAGGAGGGGTTCAATTCTTTAGGGATTAAGGCTAGGAAATAAGAGTTTATGCCTCCTATATCGCAAATCTTTTAGTGGAGTATCCCACCAGCCTGCAAAGGTTTCTCTTGATAACATCCCAAAAGGAGTGATACAAGATTTCTTTGAATCCATTTAGGGTTACTGCCCTATCTAGGGGGAAGGAGTAAATTACATTTCGAATTTCTTCTAACATCAGGGGTGGGCAGGGGGGATGTTAGAGAGTGATTCCACTCCTCTATCACAATTTGAGGGATTCTCTCAAGAAATTAGTCTTTTTTGGAAATATCCCAAGTATTATCCTTTGTATGAATATTTTCAAAATGTTCCATTGTTGCTATTTTGATTTCCAAAAACTTGTTGATGGTCTCCCCTCCATGAGTTATCTAAGTTATATTACTTTTTGATTCCCTAAACTTAGCTTGTTTGTGGAAGAATTTAGTGTTCTTATCCCCTTCCTTAAGCCATCTATTTCTAGATTTTAGTCTCGAGTATTCCTCTTCCTTTCTTAGGTTTGTGTGGAGAGCCTTAAAACTTTTTTCCTCCTTAAGGAGGTGTTGAAACCCTGAAAATCGGGTCGACAACAAGGGGGATACCCACCCGGTCCGAACCTTGGTTGGTAGCTCCTTATCCGTTTGGTATAGCGGGTCCGACTGGGGATAACGGGACTAGTTTCCCGATCTGAGGGTGTGTGTGTGTGTAGAGTTGAATAATGCTGATCTAAGAGTACGTTAAAGCTAATTTAATTCAGATTCTTAAACTAACTCTATGTTATTGTAATCTAATAAGAAACAACACATCTAATCTATGCTAACCTGGGATGCATATCTTCTATTATGCGATCTAAAGAGATTTCAAACAATAACTGGTAATAAAGATCATTCACCTATCATAAGAATAGAAATCAATTGAGATAAACGACTTTGGATAAGAAGTTAGGCAAAACAGTTGTGAGAAGCATATCGCATAATAAGCAATTCATATGTCAGACATAAATAAATGACTCCACCGTACAAAAGTGCCAAATGGTAACCCATACATTCATGCAATAACATATAAACAACTGAAAACTATATATCACTTAAAGAATATAAGCAAAAATGGCCAAGAGATAAAAGTACCATTTATGGCTAATCCTACTCACAAACTTCAAGCAAAAACGATCTATCTCTACTTGTTCTAACATCTACTAAGAGTACAAAAGTGCAACATCAGTAGCAGACATCAAATGCAAATGCAAATAAATCTCGATCCATCCATTCATCAAAACCTCCTCTGAGGGTACAGAAGTGCATGTTCCGAGGAAACGTTTTTGACAAATTTCTCGACCCTTCTCTAAATGCATGAGAAGGGTTTAAATACTGCTAACTAATCAACTTAATTACATAAATTTAGGATACGGTTTTTAAATGACCGCCCTTCTGATAAAGCAAAACTATTTCTAAAAATTGAATCTAATTCTAAACTATTTCTGTCCTTGCTCCTTAGTGTTGCAAGCACGCAACATTCGCCTTGGAAGAGTCGGCTAGTCACCTTCTTCTTTCGTTTGAGCTATGAAAATAGAAATAACAAGCGCTGGCACCACTTTCTGGTAAACTAGAAGATATTTTCGAGAGTCTTCCTCGGGCTGGGTGTATTCACTGTGTGTATTCTTGGTAATAACCCAAGTTTCACTTAAACTGATTCTGCTTTTGCTATTTCGGTTTCCGGCCTTGCGGATGATTGAAGAAGATAGATACTTAACTCTCTGAATAATATTCTGCATCGAAAACTGCCTCCGTTCTTCATTCCAAGATTTTCTGGTGTGTAAGCTTCAGGGTTTTTCTTTGTAAACATACTGCTTTTGTGCGTCTTTGACTCTGAGCTTTAGGTGGCCAGTTGACATCAGCATCTGTTGAGTGATACTCTAGAGTCTGTGATCCTGTCACATACGATATCCATTTCTGAAGGGATTTCTTCTGTGTTCTCCGAGCATTGACACTTTCCCCTTTTCTTTAGATGTTTCCTACACATTGCTTCATGTTATTTCCTGCCTTACAGTTTATGCAAAGTAAAAGAGTAATTGTAATAAAGATTTACATGAAAGCTTTAAGTTCTTATGAATGCATAATCACAACATCTGTAGTGAACTAACTCTTCGAAAAACATGAGACTGTCCTTCCTGAATACTTTGGCGTACAATCATTAATTTCCTTTAAGGCGCACGCCCAATTTTGGTTAACGGATAGCTTTCCATTGAATACTACGCCGCGGAAAATTTGCGATCGGCGGTTTCTGTGACTCGCATCGCAACATCGTGGGTCGCATCGTTAAGATGTGTTATCGCAGAAATTTATGATCACGAATTATCGCAGCTCGCATTCATCACAGATCGCATTCATCGCAGCATCGCAGATCACAACATCGCAGATTTAGTCGTTCAGTGATTTATATGCTACTTATGCGATGTTGTGATATGCGACATCGCATATCGGCCATCGAAGATTTCTTAAGCTTCTTCATTAAAGAGCGCTTCGTAATGAATGCGATGCGATGAATTTCGCGTTGCTTCTTTGTAGTCTACTGTGCTCATAAGAAAAATGTTTCATTCTTTTGTTGCGATAAAGTTTTAAGGAGTTAAATACAAAAAATTTATCAAACTTTTATTTGGATTTTTTATTAAGGGTCCCCATTTTCTTGGTGTTATTGCTAATATCAAGCAAAGAGGGGGGTTGTTGGTGGCCACAACAATGGCGATTCACTGGGAAGAACCAATTATCTCGGATTTTCTATTGAATTCTAACTTCTGAAACAGAAAATTTTTTCATACGTCTAAATTTTGTTATGGACAGATAGAGTACATTATGCCTTATCCTATCAATGATATTTTGTTTCAACCTTTTTCTATTCCAATCATTCGCTTCCTCAAGCTTAGTCCTTGCATTTACACCAGCCATTACTCGGTCTTTAAAAGATAAAATAAGGTCATCTCTGTGTGCTGGCTTTTAAAAATATGCTCATTTGTTGTAGGTAGAGCCTCTGCTGCCAGCAGGCATCCATAGCCTCGACAGCGTTACCTGTTACCCAGTAATGATCATTTATCCTACTTAAGGCTATTTACAACTTTTCAGAGAAAAACCCATTTTGACACTTTTTTCTTTTTCTTTTATTCTCTAAAGAACAATGTCTTGGTTTGGTGGCCAAATTTTGACATAGTCATTCACTTGATTTACACTTTTTCTGAAAAAGTTGGCTCGTGATGAGACCCCTTGTCTTTTGATTGCAATAATCTTAAGTCGTTGCCCTGTTTTGGTGGACAGTATTGGCAAAGTCAGCAAGTTATAATATTTGTGATCATGATAAGCCAGCTCGTGATGAGACCTCTTATTATTTGAGATATAGTGTTTTCTCGGATTGTTTCTCTGAATGCTGCGATTTTCTTTAGCAAGGAGGAAACCATTGTTTTTCCTTAAGAAAGCTTTGGATGACAATAATAGAGTTTGAAAACAGCAGTTTTACAGAGAATACTCATTTTATTATTGATACCTTTCATTG
Organism: Pinus taeda; assembly: GCA_000404065.3. NCBI lineage: Eukaryota > Viridiplantae > Streptophyta > Pinopsida > Pinales > Pinaceae > Pinus > Pinus taeda. Next base: position 37,287 of record APFE030860885.1, read on the forward strand.
TGTTGATATAAAACAAATTTTTTGCCAAAGATTGCTTTCATCAAATTCTTTGAAGTTGAAACTAGTATCATATCTAGGCTAAAGTTAACTCTATCTGTCAATAATAAAAATCAGATTTTTCGAAAATTTTTACTATTTGTACAAGCGAAAAAATCAAAATCTAACAAAGAATTTGGTGTCTTTTTGCGTGAACTCCTGTAGTAACCATCTACAACTGGTTTTATTTATAAGAAAGAAGAAAAACAAAAAGCTATCCTACAAAAATAGAAGAGTAATCTCCTATGGAAAATATATTTTCAGGATTTGTCCATTAACAGGCAAAGAATCCTTTCTACCTGCTAAATCCTACAACATGAACGTTGATGGGCCTATGACTTCTACAATCTGAAAAGGACCAAGCCACATTTTTTGGAATTTTGTATGCTTGCCCTTCTCTTCATGAGCCTTATCCCATTTCAAAACTAGATCTCCCATATGAAAAAAATTTCTAGTCATTATGCTTGAATCAAAAGAGGATTTTATTAGTGCTTGGTGATGAGCATGGGTTTTCTTAGCTTGTTCTCGTTGTTCTTCTAATTTAATTATTTCCATTTGTCTTAATTGCCAGGAGGAAGTAGATACTTCATCAATGTATTGTACTAAAGACAAGGAGGGGATCATCAAGTGAGTTGGAAGAACCACTTCTTTCCCATAAACTAAATTAAAGGGAGAAGTGTCGGTTGAAGCTTTCTTCATTATCCTATCTGCCCATAAAGCGTTTACCAATTTTTTGTGCCAATTCTTTTGGTTCTCGTAAACTATTCTTTTAATAATCCTGATTAGGTTTTTATTTGTTGACTCAGCTAATCCATTTCCTTGCGGATAGTAGTTGGCCGAATATTTCAGTTTGAACCCTCTTTTAAGTGCAAACTCAGTCATTGCATTCCTAGAAAATTACGAGGCATTATCAAACATCAAGGCCGTGGGCAATCCAAACCTAGTGACTATGAATTGATCTATGAATTCAATGATGTTTTCAGAATTAGCTGTCTTGAGAGGAACTGCTTCTACCCGTTTAGTAAAATAATCTGTTGCCGTGAGGATATACCTATGCTGTTTAGAAGAGTGAGGAACGATCTCACCTATTATGTCCAAGCCCCACTGACTGAACGGTTGCTTGATGTTTACCAGCTATAGTGGCATGGACGGCTTCTTTTGTCTCCCTGCAGTAGTTTGGCAGACTTGGTATTTCATCATGTAACTGTGTGAGTCTTTGAACAGTGTGGACCAATAATATCCTTCACGTAAGATCTTATGTGCAGTAGCATCTCCAGCATAGTGCCCGCCCGCGGGTCCATCGTGGAGTTCCTGCAAAACCTTTTCGGATTCAATTTTCTCAAGACACCTAAGGAGCAAATAATCATAATTATTTTTATACAGAACATCATTTACGAGCTGATATTGTTTAGCTTTTAATCTCAGAGCTCTTTTCTTGGTGTGATCCAGGTGTGCTGGAGCATAACCGTTTTTAAGATAATAAATGGTGTCAGCATATAATGATTCAGTATTGCTTAGGCTTACCTCATACGTTTTTACCTCTTCAAATGAATTTTCAGGAATTTTCGATGCTCCAGCCAACATTTTGTAGAAGCCTTGGCCTCTTACAATGCTTTCTGGTTTGATCTCAAGGTCGTATTCTTGTAAAGCAGTGATCCAATTTTCTCTTTTTTCACCCACGTCTTTCTGTATTAGAATATTTCTTACCATTGGAAACGCTACTATGACCTTGGTATGGGTTTTAAGTAAGAAAGGTATGAAGTATTTGATCACTTTGAAAACAGCATATGCCTGTTTCTCCACGTCTGAATAGTTAAGTTCAGCACCTTGTAGATTCGAGCTAAAAAATGCGATTGGAGCTTCCGCTTTATCTTGATTCGCTTGAGTTAGAATCGCGGCATATGATTTCTCTGAGGCGAATGTGTATAAGATAAAAGATTCTGAAAAATTTGGGGTTTCTAAAGATGGAGCATTAATGATAGCTTGTTTGATCAGGTTAAATGCTTCATGCTCATCTTGACCCCATTTGAAATTTGAATTCTTTTTTATCATGGTTTGCAAAGGAGAAATAATTCGTGAAAAATATGGGACAAATCTCTTCACAAAATTGATTTGACCAAGAAAAGATTGCATGGCCTTTTTATTATGAGGTAGGGATATTTCAGAAATTTCTTTGATTCTATCAGGCTCAATGTGAATACCAGATTTTGATACTATGAATCCTAGAAGTTTTCCTTCACTTAATGCAAAAAAATATTTCTTTGGGTTAAGTGAAATCCCATACCTTAAACATCGTTGAAAGATTTGTTTTAGGTCTTTGAGATGGTCACTTCGCTTCTTGGAGTACACTGTTATATCATCCAAATAAATTACTACAGATTTATTAACTAAACCTTTGAATGCAATGTCCATGGCTTTCTGGAATGTAGCACCGGCATTGATCAAACCAAATGGCATTTTCCGATATGCGTATGTGCCCCATTTAGTTCGAAATGTGGTTTTTAACTGATCGTCGGGATGTACCAGCACTTTATTGTATCCTGAAAATCCATCCAAGAAGGACATTAGTTCTGAGCCTACCACTACCTGTAATATCTGCTCCATAGGATGGAGGGGAAAATTGTCTTTTTGACAGGCTTTGTTGAGATTCCGAAAATCGATGCAAATTCTAATATCTCCGTTTTTCTTTCTAACAAGTACCATGTTGGAGACCCATTTGGAATGTCTGTCAGGGAAAATTATTCTTGCTTTTAATAACTTATTCAACTCAGTCTTTATTTCGTTTTCTAGATTGGGGTGGATTTTTCTGAGTTTCTATTGGACAGGTTTTTCGTTGTCAATCATAGGGATAGTTTGTTGAATAATAGAAGTGTCGTATGTATTCATCTCATCGTAATTCCAGGCAAAAACATTTTTGTATTGTCTCAAAAGACAAATATATGCTAGTTTTTCTTCAGGGGCTAGGCCGTGGCCTAGATTAACATTTTGTGGTTTAACATCGGTTCCCAAGTTTACTAATTCGTAGTTCAGAGTTGAACTGTCGAGCTTAGAATTAGTAGACCTTTTAAACTGACTTTTCAAGTCATATAAGTCTTCTAACTTAACCACCGATTTAGGTATAGCATTATGAGTGCTATTTTGTTGTATTTGTCGATCGTGATGGTCTTCGTCAATTATTTGATTGGAGTAGGATCCTTCAGAGGTGAGGAAATTTACAATATCAGGATCATCATTGAATACTCTCCAGTTTGTAATGTTGTCAGAGATGGACGGTCTAAAGATTAATTCTATTGAGAATCTATCTGGACTAAAATCTTTGGAGGGAATGAGTCTAGAGGCTGCGTTAGCTAAAAGGTCTGCGCTCACGTTTTGGAGTCTTGGGATTGACGAAATATTGAATGCCATGAAATTCTCAGTCATATCTTGTACTAAAGATTGATAGTGTTTCAAATGACTTGACAAGCAATGTATGGTGTTACGTACCTGTTTGACGACAATCTCAGAGTCTTCGAAGACTTGAAGATACTTGATGTTTAACCCGATTGCTTTGTATAGACCTTGCACCAAGGCCTCATATTCCACTGTATTGTTTGTGCAATCAAATTCCAGTCTACACATAAGCATGGACTTATCTCCAACTGGGCTAATCAGAACGCATCCTGCTCCTGCTCCTTCGTTAGACTTAGAGCCATCAAAATATAATTTCCAAAACAAAGATGTATGTATAGGTTTCTCTACAAAATGAACACACTTCGAATTATCAGTCTGTGAAAAATTTTCAACTTGGGACAAAACTGAATTTTCTAAGTAAGGTGATGTATGAGGACTGAAATTGCTGAGGAAAGAATCTACCGAGTAATTTCCTATGATACTACTATTATATGCTATTGCCTCATTTTCTCCCTCCAATTCCATTACTATGTACTTCTGGTGTAACTCTCGTTCAACCTTTATTTGATTTCATTTACCATTGTCAGGTAACCACATGTGCTACCAGTCGGTTGAGAAGTATCCATGGAGTTTTTTCGACCAATCCCTGCTAAGAATTAAGCCATAGAATTCTGGGATATCAGCTACTAGAATGTCGATAACTTGACATACCTTAGGGTTAGACGACAATCTTATGGTGACTTGATTAAGTTCACCAATCACTTCGACTTGAGATCGATCAAGCTGAACTATGCGCACTTCAGATTTTTGTGGTTGAAAATTCAACTTGGCACATATTGATCTGGGTAAAATATTTGTTGAAGCTCCAGAATCTACCAAACAATTGTGTACATTTTTATTGAAAATTTCATAAGTGAGCAGAAAACGGGGAGTGTGAGATCTTGATCTCCCTCCAATCAAAGTGTTTTCATTTGGATCGATCTTATTGGTCGTGTTGGTTGGATGTCTTCCCATGTTGTGGGAAGCTACAGTTGTAGGCAAAGATGTAGTAGGCACGGCATGTAACTCTTTCATCATTATCTTCTGTTGATGTTTCAATTTTCTCAATTCATAAAGAGTGATATTATCCCTAGTCTTTTTCATGTCATCAATAATGTTGTAGTCCATTTCATCCGACACTATTAGTGTTCTTGATGGAGGTGTTTGATCTGGTTGGACTGGGCTAGGTTGAGTCTCTTTAGCGGTTGTTTTCTTTATTGCGACTTTTTCTTTTGATGCAGGGCTTGCGCCCTTCTGCTTAGGGGTAGTTTGGGGAGGATCAAGTCGATTTTTGCTTCGTGTGCTAACCGGAAATGCTTCTTGATCTTCTTCTTGTGCAAGGATTAAATCCCACATTCCTTGTAGTTACACAACTTCTTCATCATCGGTCTGCCCTTCAGTGGTACTCTCTTCTTCTTCCTCCTCTTCGGATTCGACATTTGAGATAGCGTTGGGTGGTTTCGCATCCATTGAAGGGCCTCTTTTAAAAGTTCTGTAGGGCTTTTTAGAAGTTTCTGCCACCTATTTTTTTATGTCAATCATCTCATTAGACATGGTTTTTAATACCTTCTGCAACCCTTCCAAATCGAAAGGATCTTTCATTTGTTTCTTCTTGGGGTCTTCCTTGAAGGTGACCTTTTTAGATTTGCGTTCCTCTATCGCAGATCTCTTCTCCAAGGCTATAACGTGTTTCTCTACTGCTATTGCCTCTGTCAAATTTTCAACTAAAGTTGTTTTATTTGCCCTATCTACAAAGACTGCTAAATTTGATGGTAAGGCTTTGATATACCATTCACACCGTACTTCTTCGCTGGGTTGGGAAGCAGTGGGAATTTTGTTGAGGATCTTATTGAACCGTAAATTGAAATCTTTGATGGGTTCTCTAGCCTCGGCTTTAAGATTGGATAAATCACTGATTAACGTTGCCATTTATCTGTCATCACCAAACTTAGTGAGGAATTCATTTTGAAAGATGTCCCAACTTGTGATGGACCCAGAGGGTAATGAAAAGTACCATGACCCGGCCGTTCCTTGCATTGTATAAGGAAAAAGCCACACAACTGCGTCCTCGTTGGTAACTCCATTGAGATTGACAGAAAGCATGAAATTGTTAATGTGCTCTTCAGCTAGCATGCCTGCTTCTGGATTGAATTTGGGTAGCCATTTCTCAGGATGGGACGGTATTTCGCTCAGGGGTGGAGGCATTAAAACTGCTCCAGGATTGTTCCATGGAGACTGGGCCATTTTTGAGCTGCTAGTAATTGCAAGTACAGAGGGTGATCCCTGAGGATGAGAAGATGAAGATGTTATGATCTTAGATGATCGAAGAAGAGGGGTTGTGGAAGGTGGATGAGTGGTTTGGAATGAAGATGTGGGTGGCTGACTACGCGGTGAGGGGGTTGAGATGGATGATGTAGATGAAAGAGTCTCACTTTCAGACTGTAGTGATGTTTTCCTTGCTCTTTTCTTGGTGGGAAGAGGGAATTCAGTTGGCTGGATGTCAAATTTTTCGCTCTTTAACCTGGTCAGGGGATGAGCATGATTGTACTGCGAAGTCACGCTGCTCTGAGATTTATCAGACCCCAGTGTAAAAATAGATAATCCCTGGAGTTTTTGAATCAGAGTTTGAACTTCAGGGGGTTCAATGGTAGATTGGTTTGAAATATTAGGGTATGTAGCAGCGGTTAATACTCGATCGACTTCTGACTCTGGATTTAAACGTACTGGGGAAGTCGGGGAGTGATGAGGGTGTTTACTCTAGAATGTTTTTAGATTTTGATTTGGTTGCATTTCTAGTTCAGGCCCTCCTTCTAGCCAAATATGTTGAAGCCCGAAAATCGGGTCAACAACAAGGGGATACCACCTGTCCAGACCTGGTTGCGCTCCTTATCTTTGTATAGCGGTTCGACTTGGGATAACGGGACTAGTTTCCGATCTGAGGTGTGTGTGTGTGTAGAGTTGAATAATGTCGATCTAAGAGTACTTTAAAGCTAATTTAATTCAGATTCTTAAACTAACTCTATGCTATTGTAATCTAATAAGAAACAACACATCTAATCTATGCTAACCTGGGATGTATATCTTCTATTATGCGATCTAAAGATATTGCAAACAATAACTAGTAATAAATATCATTCAGCTATCATAAGAATAGAAATCAATTGAGATAAACCACTTTGCATAAGAAGTTAGGCAAAATAGTTGTGAAAAGCATATCGCATAATAAGCTATTCATATGTCAGACATAAATAAATGACTCCACCGTACAAAAGTGCCAAATGGTAACCCATACATTCATGCAATAACATATAAACAACTGAAAACTGTATATCACTTAAAGAATATAAGCAGAAATGGCCAAGAGATAAAAGTACCATTTATGGCTAATCCTACTCACAAACTTCAAGCAAAAACGATATATCTCTACTTGTTCTAACATCTACTAAGATTACAAAAGTGCAACATCAGTAGGAGACATCAAATGCAAATAAAAATAAATCTTGATCCATCCATTCATCAAAACCTCCTCTGAGGGTGCAGAAGTGCATGTTCTGAGGACACGTTTTTGACAAATTTCTCGACCCTTCTCTAAATGCATGAGAAGGGTTTAAATACTGCTAACTAATTAACTTAATTACATAAATTTAGGATACGGTTTTTGAATGACCGCCCTTCTGATAAACCAAAACTATTTCTAAAAAATGAATCTAATTCTAAACTATTTCTGTACTTGCTCCTTAGTGTTGCAAGCACACAACATTCGCCTGGGAAGAGTCGGCTAGTCGCCTTCCGCTTTTGTTTGAGCTATGAAAATAGAAATAACAAGCGCTGGCACCTCTTTCTGGTAAACTAGAAGATATTTTCGAGAGTCTTCCTTGGGCTGGGTGTATTCATTTTGTGTATTCTTGGTAATAACCCAAGTTTCCCTTAAACTTATTTTGCTTTTACTATTTTGGTTTCCGGCCTTGCGGATGATTGAATAAGTTAGAGACTTAACTCTCTGAATAATTTTCTGCATCGAAAACTGCCTCTGTTCTTCATTCCAGGCTTTTCTGGTGTGCAAGCTTCAGGTTTTTTCTTTGTAAACATACTGCTTTTGTGTGTCTTTAACTCTGAGCTTTAGGTGGCCAGTTGACATCAGCATCTGTTGAGTGATACTCTGGAGTCTGTGATCCTGTCGCATGCGATATCCGTTTCTGAAGGGATTTCTTCTCCGTTCTCCGAGCATTGACACTTTCCCCTTTTCCTTAGATGTTTCCTGCACATTGCTTCATGTTATTTCCTGCCTTACAGTTTATGCAAAGGAAAAGAGTAATGGTAATAAAGATTGACATGAAAGCTTTAAGTTCTTATGAATGCATAATCACGACATCTGTAGTGAACTGACTCTTCGAAAAACATGAGACTGTCCTTCCTGAATAATTTGGCGTACAATCATTAATTTCTTTTGAGGCGCGCGCCCAATTTTGGTTAATGGATAGCTTTCCATTGAATACTGCGCCGCGGAAAATTTGCGATGGGCAGTTTCCGCAACTCGCATCGCAGAATCGCGGGTCGCATCGTTAAGATGTTTTATCATAGAAATTTATGATCACGAATTATCGCAGCTCGCATTCATCGCAGATCGCATTCATCGCAGCATCACAGATTTAGTCGTTCAGTCATTTGTATGCTACTTATGTGATCAGGGAAAATTTTAAGAATCCCCCCTAAATTTATAAGTATAATAAATGGGCGAATCTCCATGGTATATAGGAAAAATGGAAGGCGATTTTATCAATAATATAATATGTATATATAATTTTTTGGCGTGTTCTTACCAGTCATGGCGAATATTTTACTCAATTATAAAATCTTGTAAGATCTTGGTATACCATGGGTTATCATAAACCTGGAGCTTAAAAATTACTATTAGTAATTTATAAAAATTAATAAAATTAATAGTTGATAATTATTTTATTTTTTATTTTAACCAAGCTAAAATGTTTAACATACATTAAATTACAACATCCATTTTTACTCTTATCCACCAAGCCCCGAGAGGGATCAAAGAGGGATCAAATATTTTTTCACTCTATGCTAGTTTACATATCAAGATATCTCATATCAAGATATTTGATACCTCTCGGCAGTTAGTAGATCTAGAATAACGATGGATCTATGTTGGTTTAATTCCCCCATTTAAATAGGCTACATTCCACGTGAATACCATGGGTCAATACCATGGGTCATTTTGGTGAATACCATGGGTCAATACCATGTGCCATTCTTATTTTTATTAATACTAATATTAGGGTTAATAATGTTTTTTTTGCATGGTATTAATAACAATCTAGCTCATGGTATTTGTCCCATAGTATTTTGCCCATAGGTTTCACCTAAATATAACACATTTTTTGAGTGTTCATAAATATAAGGTGACATATGGAGTAAATATAAAAAAATGTTTTATTTGTTTACCATACCTCTCGTTTATTTATATTTTTATTAATTTACCATACCTCTTTTACAAATATGGTATTGCCCCATGGGATTCACTTAAATAAAACCTTTTTCTCATGCCTTCATAAATAGAACTAAGGTTATGGACTAAATATAAAAAGATGTTTTATTTATTTACCATACATCTAGTTTATTTATATTTTTATTTATTTACCATACCTTCTGAGTAAGTATAAAAAGATGTTTTATTTATTTACCATATCTCCACTTTACTTATATTTTTATTTGTTTACACCCTTGTATGTATATAAGGTGACTTTTGGAGTAAATATAAAAAATGTTTTATTTATTTACCATACTTCTCATTTATTTATATTTTTATTAATTTACCATACCTCTTGTATAAATATGGTATTTGGCCCATGGGAATTACTTAAATAAAACCTATTCTTGAAAATGGGCGAATGGATTCACTTAAATAAAACTTATTCTTGAAATTGGGCGAATGGAAGGTTGTAACTCCTAATTTCAAGGGCTAAATTTAACTTTTTTACACTCTCCCTTAAAATAAGGTGGGCTATTTTAGGTGATTTGTAAAATTGTACTATGATACAAAATATTCGTCCACTAAAAATTTAAAACCCCTTAATTTCGCCAAAGGGCGAACATTCGCCCCTAAAATAATCTATGTATGCGATGTTGCGATATGCGACGTCGCATATCGGCCATCGGAGATTTCTTAAGCTTCTTGATTAAAGAGCGCTTCATAATGAATGCGATGCGATGAATTTCGCGTTGCTTCTTTGTAGTCTACTGTGCTCATAAGAAAAACGTTTCATTCTTTTGTTGCGATAAAGTTTTAAGGAGTTAAATACAAAAATTTTATCAAACGTTTATTTGGATTTTTTATTAAGGGTCCCCATTTGCTTTGTGTTATTTCTAATATCAAACAAAGAGGGGGGTTGTTGGTGGCCACAACAGGAGGTCTAATTCATCTATCGACATTGTTTACATTCTCCCTTGAATTGAAGCAAGTTTCCCTTCCCTGTCTTTGATGTTGTTTTGTCTTTCAGATTGATGATCCTTTAGCCGATATTTTATGTCACATTTTAGTATGTGAATTTTGGACTCCCAAATGGTGATTTGGCTTCCATCAATCCAACCAACTGAGGAGAGGGAGACCATTTCCAAGAAATTGGAGGATTCCATCCAAATAAGAGAGAATTAAAAGGGGATAGAGCCTATATCTAAGGGCTGAGAGATTGACAAACTAACTGGGCAGTGCTTTGAACCTACCCAAGGAAGGATGGAGGGCTTGAGGTTGTAATTTAGGTTTAGGAGGTTATCAATAGCAAGGAAATAGTCTAGCTAGGTCACTATACAATCTACCCCCCGCCTATTTTGTTAGTCCAAGTATACAAAAAATTTTGAGGTTTGACATCGAAAAGGTTCAGGTTTAGAATGAAGTCCTCCATGTATTCTTTCTAGGCATCCTAGATGATATATCCCCCTCTTTTTTTGTGGCTTCCCATTATTGTGCTGAAACCTCCACCAAAAATGTAGTTATGCCTAATTCTGTGTGTTTTAGCTCCATTAGGGAATTCAAGCATTCTTGCTTTTCCCAAAAATGTTTGGGTGTGTATACATTGACCACTATGAAGGGATGTCATCTCTATTCTATTTTAAAAATAATTGTTACCCAATGAGTTGTTTTTAGGGTACTTCTCAGTTGTAGCTTCGATGAATTCCATAATGTAGAGAGGCCTCCTGATGCTCCTCCTGAACTGACTAATTCGAGCTTGCCAGTATTCCAAAATTTTCTTTTAATAGCATTGATAGACTCCTCATCCAACTTAGTTTCCTCTAGGAGGATAATGTCTTGTATTTATTTACTAATTAGATATTTCACTTCTGTGATTCTTTTTTTAGACCTCAGGCCCCATACAATTCCAAGATATGATATTTATTAATCACTTTTTCAAGTTCCTCGCTCCCTTTCCAGGGCCTGTATTGTTTCCTTCTTTTCCTCCTCCTCCTTTATTCCCCGTGCTTTCTAACTGATGAGCAATAGTGTGATGGACTCCCAACTCTTTCTATATTTGTATTTTCTCCCTTTTGGCTTCCTTTTTTGGTTTTCTTCCTGTTTTCTTCCCATTTATGACAAACTGCTTCAGGCTCACCCCTAGTTCTATCATTAGAAAATATCATCTTTTTTACAAGTCCCTAACCTTCCATAGATGTGAGGAATTCTTCCACATATTCATCCTCCTTTGATGATTCATCATAATTATTGTCAATGTCCGGGCTAGAACTTGCCTCCTTATGAATGGCTGGGGGAGCCCAAGTGGAGCAGGACAAGGGATCGAGTCCTCTGGAGGTGAGGAGGGGGGAGGGTAGTATTGAACCTTCAACAACACCTTCTAAATATACTATCCCAAAATGATTTTGTGACCCCTACCCTAGTCTTCCCCCTACATGCTTGCTTAGGGGGGGAAGGGGGCAGACTTGACTTCCTTTGAGTCTAGAACCGCATCAGGGCTGTCATCCTACACATAATATTTTGAATACTTACGCCTCTTAACCTGTTGCCACTACTCTTTAGGGTCTCTAGTTTTATTCTCCAAAGGGACCCCACCTTTCGAACAACCTTTTATAACTTTCCGATACTCATGGCACATCTTACACTTGAAGGGCAACTCATCATATTCTACTTCCTAAACATGCATCCAACTATCCATGCAAATATTGATAGTTATCTGGAGGCCATTCTCTATATCAACCTCCACACAGATCCTTGCACAAAAAAAGATACCATTGTTTCATTCAGAGTAGTAAATATATTGCCCCAAGGAGTTTCCTATGAGCCTAAAGGTTGCATTGTTCCAGTAGTGTAGGGGGAGTTAAGGCAACTTCTCCCATACTGGGACCGAGAAGGGACATCACAATTGAGGTTGAAACTGGGAATCCAGTGGTCCAAGTTGAGCCCCTGGATCCCCATAAAATAAGGACCACTCCTAAAGACTAAGTCACAATCCAAAGTATTCTCAAAATAAAAGGTATATAAATCTTTGCCACATAACAAGGAGATGACTACACCTTTAATGAGAGGGGTCAATTTCTTCGCAACCTAGGCCTTTACCGTCCGACGGGAAGGCAAAAGGCCCATGGACTAGTCAATAAGGCCTCTATCCATGGGCTATAAAGCCTAAGTGTGGGCCTGCGAGACACTTATTCCAATCTTGGGGATCTCCTCAGCTTTTTTCACAAACATGGAGACCCCCTGCTAGGATAACTTCGGAGCAAAGGCCACCAGAGTGTTGAAGGCAACAAACTCTGCCAAGCGCGATGCATCCTCGGCTGGTGAATATATTACATTTCCAACCCCAACACTAGCAAGGGGATCTACTAAAGAGCCCAAGATGACAACAACTATGGCCAAGGAACACCCAATAGCTAAGTCTAGAGGAAGAGGTCAGCCACAGAGATAGATTGTTGGGGTTTATTTTAAATAGATTTAGTTCATACCTCTAATCATCCCAACTCATGTATTTTTTTTGAAGGAAAGTTAAATTTTCCCTTGAATGTGAGGAGGATAAGAATGGTAATGTGAGAGGTAATAACTTTCCCATTCACCATGAGGAAAACATGGTCAATTTTTTCTTCTATTTTTTCTTTTTCAAGGCATGAATCTTGAACTAATGGAATAAATAACCCCTAACATCTAATGTAATAACTACTGAATACTAACAAAGGTACAAGTGTAAAATTATTATGATGATCAGAACCTAGAGGAGAAAAAAAGGAGAAATTCACAATGTTGTTCCACCTCCAACTCATAATCCAAGGAAAAATTAGAGAGTTTCCCCTTTTTGAATGGCGGGAAGAAATGGGAGACCATAATAAATAGTATGGCTTTGGATAATTTCTTCAAAGAATTTTGTCCCATGTACCCCCTCCTTCATAAGATTCAAGTGTGTATATTCTTGAATGTATAAAATTCCATCTTCTGGGCTTTGGAAGACTTGTTTGTCAGTTATATAACCTCTCTTTGAGATTGTTGTTTGATGTTAGGCCATGTTAGTTGATCTTTGTAAGTTTTAAAAATTCATTTTTTTTTAAGGTTAAAGGATTCAGATTATACTATTTCAAGGAAAAACTTCAATATAATATTGATTGACTGATGTGGTTTACCATTGGAGAGGCAAAATAATAGCACAAAAAAAAAAAAAAAAAAATTATATTTCACATATTTTTTGACCTAAAGACCTGGGATTTTAAATCGTACACAAGGATCTAAATAGACAATATTACATAGACCAGAAAACGAAAATGAAATTTTAAAACAAGTAGAAGAATGAAGGTCGTATAGAGAGGGTTCTCACTTTGTTGGAAGCTATGCTAGAGTTGTCAATTTGTAGGGTGTTTGGAAAGAGCAAGAGAGGGGGAGTCCTCACCAATGGTTGACTAAGGCTAAGTGGTGGCGCAAATCTGCTTAATATTGTCATCCACGTCATTCAACTTGTTCTCCATGTTGTCCATTCTATCTAGGAGCTTTGATATGCAGATGATGAGCTCCTATTGGGTGTCAACCTGGTTAGTGAGAACCCGACCCATGAGCATATTTATATGCCAATACAGGTTGATGGCTGATATTCTTCATGTAAGCAGAGGTCCGTAGCCTGGTGAATTTTAATGTATCGGCCAGGAGTCCAATCCCAAGTTTCACGCTCCACCTGATGATCTAGCATGAAATGTATGGTGTGGCATACTTGCTCTTCAATGTTTGTGATGGCTCATTGCACGACCTTAGGAATGAGACATTGATAATGGTTCAGGTCAGCTCTAGTGGAGTCCTAAGCATGTGAGGTGTGTAGAGAAGGCAGGGCAGGAGAGGGGATAAATCGGTCTGCCCTGGCAAGGAGTCACAGTTGAGGGATCTATACAACATCGAACCATTGCTGAATGTGTGATAGGTGGGGCCAAAGGATGGTAGTTGAGATATCAGGAAGATTACATGTAAGGATATACCACATAAAGGTTGACTCTTCCCACTCAAGGTAGGTGCATAGGATTAGAATTGTGTAGAGGTGGAGGTGAGGAAACCTATGAAAAAAACCAAGAAAGCATGAGGATAGATGGGTGGGAGACTAAATCCCAAACCAGAGCAAGAAGATGGGTGAGGAAAAGGAGTTGGTCCTGAAAATGTGTTGCAAGGGGAGTGAAGAAGGAGCCCAAACCTAATTGACATATATCCCTAGAGAGGAAATACAAATTATATCTGAAATTTGAGATCCTAAGTGGTTGATGGCGAACATGACCTCTAGTGATTGCATGGCGTTTTGTGGCAATAGTCATTGAAAAAAATTTGTAAGAGCCTAGGAGTTGATGTCATGTTTTAAAGGCTACCAAAACTAACTATAATTTATGTTGAATGATTTGACAAGCCATCATCCACTTCTTAAAATGATGGGTGTCTACTCTACTACTCAGAGCCATGAATTTGTGCTCAAATCAAAGAGTGTGAGCTTTATGGAACCATATGTAGCCCACCTCCTCTCCCATGAATGTTGAAAATACTTTAAATGTGATTCTATGCCGAAAGTTGGAATGGTGGCAAGCAATATACCATGCAGCTTACCAAAGCCAAAGATGGATAGCCCATGTCGTTCTCATTTAATGATTACAAGTTAATGATTACAAATTATAGTGAGGTGGATAGATTATTTATTTGCACCAACTATGATGATTTAAAAGAATTATTTTGATTTGAATTCAAAAGATAAATTTTGTTTTTTTATTCTAGGCCTTTAAAATTTTAAAATACTCTATTAAAAAAGAAAAATAACTTGATTACTATTTATTATATTTCTTGAAACTAAATATATCGTGTATAAACCTAGTTATCTTACCCAGAAATTACAATCCTCTTAAAATTATGATCTTAGCCGTAAATTATTCATAAAAATATTATGCTTAATTTATTTCATCTAATGTACCTTTTGTTTAATTAATTATCGATATTATTTTCTCATTAAAATTTTCCCTACCATATTTTGTTTCTTCCTTTATGGGCTTCATTCCTTTTGAAATTTTCTTTAAGAAAATATTTCTATTATCAATGAATGTTCAAAGCTTACAAATTCCATTGGAAATGTGCATAAAACCAATGATTTTGTTATTTTTGGGTTGTGTTATATTCTTTCCACGACTAGCTGACATAGTTAACTAGGGGGTTAGAAGGGGTGTAGAGCCCCCTCTTCATTGTGCCAATTGTGTAGTGGGGGGTTCACAGGGGTTTTTACGGGTGCAGGTAACCCCACTCTATGGGGTCAAGGGCAACGCCTTGGAAAATTTTGTTTTTTGACGTTATATTAGGTTGGGCGGACCTACCTATGGTTTTGTCCATGATTTTTCACACATGGTTTTGGACGCAATGGTTTTCATTCCATGGTTTTGGATGCGATGGTTTTTGGTCCATGGTATTGGATGCTTTGGAATGTATAAATATGTATTATAACATTGAAAGGAACATAATGAAAAATCAAGCTGGTAGTCCCGGATTTGGGATCCAGTTGAAAATCTATGTGTATATGTGTTGTATGTGTTATGCTCTCGCATTATTAATTTTTGTGTTTTAGAATTCATATGCAAGTAATTTTTGTATGGGGTTAAAACCTACATTTGGTATCAGAGTTGTTTTGGCTTCAAGGGGATGCCCTTGTTATTGAGGGGTTTCGCTCGAGCCTTTAGTAGACCCTGTTTAGTGGGAGATCTGTGAGATCGATTCTGGTGGTAAAAGAAGATGGTGAGCAATGGAAAGATAGAGATCGAGAAAATTAATGGTTAGAGTTTTGAGTTGTGGAAACTCAAAATGGAGGATCTGTTTGTAGATAAAGATTAGTGGATTGTGATACATCCGGGTACTAAACTAATCGGAGTGTCCAATGAAGAATGGAAGAAGTTGGATCGAAAGGAAAAGAGCACAATATGATTATGTGTCTTAGATTTAGTATTGTTGAATGTATCAAGGGAAGCTATGGCGAAGGATTTGTGGAACAAGTTAGGGACTTTGTACCAATCTAAGTCTCTAGTGAATAAACTGTTCCTACGGAAAAATCTGTATAACCTAAGGATGAAAGATGGGGATTCAGTGACAGAGCATCTGAACGCATTTAATACTGTGGTAAGTTAGTTACTATCTGTTGATATTAAAATTTCAGATGAAGATAAGTGCATTAGTTTGTTGTTTTCTCAACCAAATTCGTGGGATAGTCTAGTTATTGTAATAGGTAGCAATGTAATTGCCTTGCAGTTTGATGAAATAGTCTCATCCTTACTGACGGAGGAGATGAGACGGAAAAATATGGAGAGCCAGAATGGTGATGCCTTTCCTATACGAGGACAGTCCCAAAATAGAAAGAAGAATAAGTGATCGAGTGG
Organism: Pinus taeda; assembly: GCA_000404065.3. NCBI lineage: Eukaryota > Viridiplantae > Streptophyta > Pinopsida > Pinales > Pinaceae > Pinus > Pinus taeda. The sequence continues at coordinate 53,634 of APFE030860885.1, forward strand.
GAGATCTAAATCTCCAGGAAAACCTGTAAAGGTGGTTTGTTGGAAATGCAGAAAGGAAGGGCACTAGAAAAGGGATTGTAAATCTAAAGCTCCTGAAAAATGAAAGAGATATGATGATGCTCCTTCTGCATAGGTGAAAACCACCTCAGATGAAGGTGGGGATGTGTACTTCGCTTCTTCAAGTACACATGTAGATCATGAGACATGGTTGATTGACCCAGGTGCATCCTTTCACTTCACTCTCCATAGAGAGTGGTTCTCCGAGTATGAGAATATGATGGTGGTGATGTCTTCTTAGGGGATGACAGGAAGGCTAGAATCATTGGTCACAGGATAGTAAAGTTGAAGTTACAAGGTGGAAGGGTTAGAACACTTCTAGGTGTTCTGTATATTCCTGCATTAGCCAGAAATCTGATTTCTGTAGGCAAGTTTGATGATGCAGGTGTAAAAATAGTGTTCAAGAAGGATACCTGCAAGATGATTCGGGGGCCACTGATACTGATGCGAGGAGTTTGAATTGGAACTCTATACAAGCTCCAAGGTAGTATTGTTGTTGATGGGTGCAACAGTTCTGTCATTCCTGAAAGTGGAGCAGAAAATCTAGTGGTCTCTAGAGAGAAGACCATGTTGTGGCATCAAAGGCTTGGACATATTGGAGAGAAGGGCCTTCGAATACTTCATGGTAAAGGTATGGTAGAAGGTATGAGTAATAGCTCTCTAGATTTTGATTCTGTGAAAATTGTGTATATGGGAAGCAAAATCGGGTGAGTTTCCCTTCTGGTGGTAAGAGGGAAAAACAAATATTAGAGCTTGTGCATAGTGATGTGTTTAGACCTGTGAAGGTTCCATCACTAGGTAAGTCTGTGTACTATGTATCATTTACAGATGACTTCTCAAGGAATACATGGATATATTTCCTTAAGAAGAAATCTAAAGTCTTTGACTGGTTTAAAGAATTTAAGGCTCTGGTGGAAAACCAGACAGAGAAGAAGATAAAGGTGATGAGGACAAATAATGGTGGAGATTTTTGCAGTAAGGAATTTGAAGAATTCTGTAAGAAGTGTGGTATAGCACAGTAGAAGACCACTCCATATACACCTCCGCAAAATGGAGTTACAGAAAGAATGAACAAGGAATTGATGGAAAGGGCAAGAAGCATGCTCAGTGGTGCCAGGTTAGGACAAGAATTCTAGGCAGAGGCCGTGGAGACTGCATGTTATCTGGTCAACAGATCACCTTCATTGACTAAGTTCCCTGATGATAGCCACCTACAATAGCATGGAGAACACACAAAGGGACATGAGATAGTTATGGAGGGGTAGGTTCTAACCCATTTAGAGCCAATGGTGGAGGAGGAAGAGAAATCGTATTTTGGGCTTGCCACTGATTTAGAGCATAGAAATGTACAAACCATCACCGAAGCCACAACAGTTCTAGATAGTAGCTTAGTTTGGGATTATGTAGATGGGACTTGCACCCTTTTTAGGCTGCCTTTGCGCAATGGAGAGGGAGATATAGAATTACCGTGAAAAGTTTTGTGTACCAACCAGGTGAGTGTGATGAGGTGACATGAGCTACATAGGGAGCAACATTCGAAGATGGGTGATTGGTTTCGTGTATGGTTATTCATGTGTTTGATCCCTCTCTCAGGGTTGAATGGTGAGAGATATTGAGTTGGTATCCAGTGGAGTTGGCTAGGAGGTTAGATGCATCCATAGCCACAGTTCAACAAAGGTTATGGGTTACAAGAGGGGCTAGAGAGCCAAATTGTTGTTGGGATCCATGTGTGATTCTCTTTCACATCTTGGAGTCAGTAGGTGATGGTAGTAGTTGCATGATGGACTCAATCGTTGGGGACACACACCATTTCATATCCCCTGCAAAGTTCTTGACAACACTAGTGATAGGATGGATTGATAGGGGAGCAGGTAGTTTTGATGAGTTGTCATGGCATGTTGGTAATACATGGGATTGTAGGATGATTAGCCTACTTTGGCAAGAGTTGGTAGGAGGAGGTGGCATCGGTAGGCTTCCGGACATGGTATTGTATGGAGATAGTGCTCTCTCACTGGTATATTAGACACTAGAGCTACTGAGGATAGCCTCAATAGTGCTATGCATGTTACCATGTGAAGAGTTAGACCACTTAGGCCTATTTGGGAAGATGAGGAGATATACTTCACATCGTGGAGGGCTTACAGAAAAAGTGATAGTAGAGATGGTAACCCTGACTGGATGCAAGATGACGCCTATGGACTTAGTCTTAGACCTTGATATTAAGGGGTGTATAGGTGTATGTAGTGGTGCACAATAATATGTAGAGGATAACAAAGGTGTGCAATGGTGCGCAGTGGTGTGTAGGGTTGCACCATGGTGTAGGAGGAGCGGTTCACATACTAGTGCATTCCCTCATAGAGTGACGGACACATCAATACAAGAGGGATACCAATTGATCTAGGATGATGCAACAACATGTAGGAGGGTCCAGTGGTGCATAGAAATGTGTGATTGGGTTCAATTGTATGCCAGGAGACACAAGGATACATGGTTATATGCAATAGTGTGCGGGGTTTCATTGCGGATAGAGGGAGTGCTACTAGTAGGGAGATTCCTTGATGAGGATGTTAGGAATGTCATTTAGGTGGACATACATAGGTTGGGAGAGTGAATTGGTCATGGGATAGGTCAAGTGCATCCACATGGGTTCTTGATCATACCCATCAGAACCCACACATCTTCCACTTTTTGCCACAACATGCAGTTGAGGGGGGCCTTGTTATGTTCGATCTAGGCCCATAGTGTGGATACCAAGACTTGGGGAATTTTCTTGAGATGAATCTATGATATTTAGTGCCTCAAGGGCATGATATATATTCTACCATGGAGGAGCAGGGTCGGTGCTTTAGTTGATAGCCACAGGTTAGGAGATGAGGTGATCTTTTGGAGGGGTGGGATATCGTTCGTCACTGAGCTTACACCTGGGAAGTTAGTCATGGGGGAGACATGTGCCACTCTTTCCACATGGCATGTTGGGATCCTGCATGAGCAGAGGATACCATGTATGATTGACACAATTTTCTAGTGAGTTTCTAGGCTCCATACATTGTATTAGAACATTATTGAGATGGTGGGTGGAAAACTTAGTGGTGATGGTTTATAGGAGCAATATGGATCCACATATATTGAGTCGATTGTAAGTATCGAAAACCCATCTATTAGTTGCATTCAAGGGGTAGCTATTTGGCACATGTAGTTTTCAACGATCATCAATAATATGTAGTGGTAGGAACATTGTACTTTAGTATGCACTAGATTATTTCATGTATATGGAGCATATAAGTTGATTTCATGTAGGGACTAGAGATGAGGAATGGATGGATTCCAATAGATGTCAAAGGTATGTCGTAGCAGGTCTGGCTATGGGATCCAAGGATTCACTTGGTTGATTTATCACTATGTCTCATGATGAGCAGAGTCATGGAAAAGAGTGACTTAGTTCACTCTTCAATTGACACATGGGGGTTCGTGAAGGCCTTCATCGTATGGCAAGGTAGGCTTTCCCTATTGTTGAATAGGTTCAGGGTTACCTTTGGATGGGTAGGCTTTGGCATCATGGAGATGCCTAGGAAGGATGTATTTGGCATTTGTTATTATTTCACTATTGGGTTCCAAGAGAGGAGGATATGGTATGCACATAATGGGTATCCATTTGTAATTACAGTGGCACAACGTCAACATGGTGGAATATTTTTGAGATTATAATGGGAGCCTAGTATCGAGGGATTAATTTATGATAGGATGGGGCAGGGATTCATAGTGACTTAGTGGCACATTTGGGACCCCAGTATTGTTTGCAGTGACAATTTGGTCAGCAGAGAGAATTTCTTAAGGACAAGCAATTTTTGGCAGGGAAGACTGTAATATCCCCAATTTTGTGAGCATGGGACTCACTAAATGTTTTTACCAAATTTTAGTAATATTAATTAGAAAGGGGAAAATATTATTGGAGAAAGGTGGCTAGCATTATTTTATCAAAGAATAGTGGCAAAATATTATTTTATTAAATGGTGGCAAAAGTGACTTAGTGGAAAATAGCCCCCACCAATAAAATAATATTAAAAAAAAAGTCTAGAAGCATGAGGAGAAATTATAAAAGGAGGATGGACTCATTTTGTGGATTATCTTTAGTCATTTTACAATTTCAACATTAGTTCTCTTGAGTTTCTTAGCCAAGACAATTGTTTTGTTCAGCACAAGGAAATTCCAAGTGGGAATTCTACCTCTACCTTTGGTGAACTTCGAGTGTCACCCTAGGGGAGTAAGAAGGAGTCCTTCTTAGGGCTTCTCTAGGAGCTACATTGCAGACCATTTCCAATTGGAGCATGCTTCTCTTAGGGTGCAGAAGGAAATTTGAAGGGGTTGAGAGAAGCTAGAAAATAGTGGAGTTTTGGCTGAAGAACTTGTGGAGATTTATGCATTGGGAGGACAAGTTATTCTTTGGTGATTTGCGGGGCTCAGAGTTGTGCATTTTTTAGGGTCGAATTTATCTACTTCAGGGGTTTATGGACAACCACTGTGCATAGATTTTGACAAGGAGATTTTGCAAGTTCGGGCTAAGATAAATAAAGAGGCTTGGAGTTATTTTTAGGGCTTGGAGGAGATTTTTATAGTAATTGATTGGCCTTGTATAACATAACTATTTCGATAGGCCATTTTTCTAGCTAGTTAGAACCATACACATTTCTTGGAGTCACCAGGGCATGTTGGATTCAGTGCAAACCATTTTTAGATTTTTGTGGTTTATTCAGAGGAGTTTGTGGCTAATGTTATAGAATTTTTCAGGCAATATTAGGGCCTGAAGTCCTCATTCTTATAGCAGTGTGAATTGCTAGTTATATGGGGAGTCTGCATCACTTGGTGGGCTCAGTTTCGGCTTGGATTACGCCAAACCATTTCTGGGTATTTCTAGGGTTTTGTAGGGGAGTCTATGGCTGCAATTTCAAGTTGATCTAGGCACTCTTCTGGGTAGAATCTTCAATTCTATTCCGGCAGCAGTAGCAGTGATTTTTTGGGTAGTGCATAGTACCAGTTTAGGCCAGTATTTCCTCCAGATCATCGTTGTACTACATGGGGTTTGCATAACTTTCATAGCAAGCCCAGGGTCCAAAAATTCAACTCATCTTATCTACTCTTTTATCATAAAATTGATAAAATGGCTTAGATTGTGTTGTTGGACATTTTGGTGTTTTAATTATTTTGTATGAGTTCCATTTTTACTTATTGTTCTTAGTCCATTGCTTGGTATTAGTTGTCAAATTCCAATTAGGAATATTACAAAGACTCATGAGAGGATCACAATTCTATCTTAGGGAAAGAGTGTGAGATGATACCATTCAAAATATTAAAACTATTAATAGTATTATTAGAAAGAAAATTTATTATGTTTTAATACGGTTGAGTAACATAAACATAAAATTGACTCTGTCAAATTACCAATGATTTTCAAATTTTGGGTTTTGATAACCCATGTTATTGACCCATGGTATTCATGTTCAATACTGACTCTATTTAAAATGGGAAATATTCCAAGTAAATTTTTCCTTCAACATCAATAAGATTCAAACAATTTTAATCCTTTTATATATTTGATCATGAGGATTAGGGATAGCATGATGGTCGAATGTGGTTTCATGTAAGAGTGAAGGATCATGAAAGCATCCAATAGAATCCCCAACACACCCAATAATTGAAACTCCTCCGGCTCCCTATGTGTCACCAAAAAAGGTGTACAGTATACCAAAGAATCTATTTCTTTTATGGTTTGCACTGATATCCATTTGACATACTATGGATCAAGGATAGTATGTATAATTGTGATAGTAGGTCATTGTAAAGAGGATCCACTCATTTTTATTAATATGAAAACATCTCTAATAATAGCTATCACTTCAAACCATAATAGAGTAGTTGTGACATACCCTCTTCCACCACATAGTCCATACTAAGGGTAGAAAGAGGTGTTAAAATTATTGACCCAATCTCCAAATTCGTATAATGGAAATGGGGTCTAAAAATTTTGTCATTATTTCAAACTTCTAGAAATTTAAAATAGACATTATCGTTCAAGCATTTTCTATCAATATACTTTTTTTCAAAAACTGACATCTAGATCAGAATATATGGCTATTAATGGAGTTCATTAATGGGTATATCACAAGGGTCATAATGCCATCCTCCAACTTTAGAATTATATCTTTCTCACATTTATTTACTTTTTTTTTTATTATTCTTAGTGAGGAGGATAAAATATGTGTTTCTATGTCATGTGGCCTAACATGTTTTAAATGCATGAATTGGGACAATTTTGAGATAATATGTAGGAGCTCAGAGTATACAACAGGGAGAGATTCTAGAAATTTGTATACCTCATTAACTCCTTCAATTAGCCAAGATCACCACTTTTTCTCTCATCAACTCAGAGTCATTGGAAGCCAAGCAAGATGAGATCATTCGTAGCCAAGGCAGTGCAGTTGAAGGAAGATCTAGATCTACCTTTCTCAAGTTTTGGGAGACAAACATCTCTATTTTCTAGGGAGTTTTTTGTAGCTACCTTTTGTATAAATAAAAATGTGAAGGAACTCATTAGGATTAAAATTTTGTTTGCAGATAAGAAGCTATTGAGCTCAAGCACTTGTGATTGCTATTTTTGACTCATTATGTGATGTATTTGACATTTCTAAAATGATAATGATATGTTTCTTATTGATCCATCACTGAGTTAGTTCAGATGGTTGAGGCTCTTAGGTTTCGACCCAAGCCCAGTAGCTTAGGTCCCTCTTGTGTATTGATATTATTCTTTAGCTTAGAATGTTTATTATTTGCTTCATTTTAGTACAATATAATTCCTCAAAAATCTTGTGACTGTGCCTCTATCCCATTTCTCTCATGGGAGCCTAACTAGAGGAATCCACAATCACAACCAAAAAATATTATGTGATGATTTATTTCTTATGATTTCTTGGAAATATCTTCATTAGTTATCTTGTTTCACATATGATCATTGTAGTTTAAAAGTTCATTCATTGCATAGATCAAAGTTTTTAGCATTAGTTAGATGGTTTCAAAATTCAACTCATCTTTTCCACCATTGGTTCTAATATTTTGCAAGTGAAAATAAGAATAGGTGCATGTGATGTTGCAGGATTGTTGGACCAGCAAGAAAGGAAACTTTTCACCATCTCCATCTAGGACTTCTCCACTCCCTTTTGATGAATCCCAACCATTTTCTTGATCTTTTTTTTTTTCACTGTGAGCAACCCTCTTAGTCCAAAGATGACATGCCTGAAGTGTTGAGCTTGGATAGGGGTGTTGGTCAGCTTCCATCCATCCACCACAACCTTCATCCATATTTCTATCACTTTATCCCATCATCCTTGCCATCCAAACCCTCTCAGAAAACTTCTTGTAGCATTTCAGGACTTCCTGTAGCAATATAGGAATCATGTAGCAGCTTCTTGTAGCATGCTTGTGGCAACCCATTTTGCTCTTGTTTTGACCTGTAATTCTAGTGTGGCATACTTTAGGACTATGTTGGACCCCTAGATTGGACTCCATGATCAGAGGTACCACCTAGGCCATTCCATCCACTCCTTTTTCTTCATTGTAAGAGAAAATAACATTAGTTTCTTCATCACAGATTTGGAAAATATGACATTACTTAATATGCAAGCTTGAATTAGATAAATGATGCATGAAATATTGAAATGTGAGTTGGTAGAATAATATTTTGTTTTCAAGTGAATTTGATAGCTAAATGGTTGATTACAATTAGTGTATTTTCCCTTCTGTGGGTAGCATAACTCGTTTTTTTCATTAATTAATTTAGTAGAATTTACAAGTTGGATATGAAAATAATTTAATTTTTCTACACTAGGGATAGCTATTGAATTTCACTTTCAGTAGTTAATTCCCCCTAATTCATTACAATAATGGTCTTGGAACCCTAATGATCAAATGACCTAGTTGAGGGTGGCATGAGTACAATTCCATCTACTGTGTATACATCAATGTCACCTCAAAGTTTGTACGAACCCCGGGTTCATAAATAGAGTTGAGGAGCCTTTGGGAATTGGAACACTCTTGCTGCAATACTAGGGCTCACCACTTTTTGGTGTCATTTTCGGGAGGTGTCTAGGTAGATGTTATTTCTTCTTAATAATTTCTTTTTGTTTTGCATTCAATTTTGAGAAAAATCACATAAAAGAAAAACCTTTCTTTCATGCCTCATAGGAGTAGAGAAACTCAAGGAAAATTCTTACCAAACACCCCCACACCATCAAACATTCAACCTTTACTCTTCTTCGGTGACTTTCAGCTTCCCTCTGTGACTATATGGGAGTTAGAAGACCCCTTAGGTGAACAACCTGAGATTTTTGAACAACCTATTAGGGAAGAAGAAGAACCCATTTTAGCTACCCAAACCATGGCTGAAAATAGGAATCAGGAGGTTTTCTCTATCAAAGAAGCTAATGGAGAGGCCAAAGTGAAGAATATACGCCCTACTAGCCTTCCTCACTTCCATGGCTTAACCTCTGGGACCTTGATACTTTTATTTTTTAGTTTGTTTTTGTCGGTAGGACCTATTATTATAGCTCTGATGACCAGAAAATGAAGTTATTTTCATATACCCTTAAGGATGCAACCTTGCACTATTTTATGGGTCTACCTGGGGATAAAATCAATACCTAGGCTCAAATGCAACAAACCTTTAACAAAAATTATAAGGAATACTGTAGGTCCAAAGAAACAAAACAGGTAATATTTAGAATGACCCTTGGACCTGATGAATCCTTAGAGGAGTACGAGGAAATATTTCAGCTCAGTTATAAGAGGGCCTGATGCACCCTCGATCCTGAATCACTCAATTTAGTTCTTCTCTGAGTGATTAGGGAGGACATGTTGGAAACCCTCAACATGTTGTCTAGGTGAGACATCTACTAGTTATCCTTTGAATACATTAAAACAATGTTCAAAAACAATTCTAGGGATGCTAGGAACAAGGGTAGGGCTAGTCAAGTTTTGGTCAATTCCTCTCCCTCCATAACATCCATCAAAAATGAAATTGGAAATATGTTGGAGGACTTTAAAAGTGAAATTTTACATAATTTTTATTTGAAAATGAATGCCATGTAGATCAAGAGGAGACAAGGGGAATAAGAGAGGGCCTTAGTTATCTTTTTCCCTAAATGCACTAGAAGGCACCCTAGAAATTAATGTCCATTAAATTTCATAGAGGTATGCTCAGTCTCTGAGGAAAACCATGCCATAGATAAGTGTCCTTCTTTTCCTCGATTGAAAGTTGTATACCAATAGGTGAAAGGTGGGTTTGAGAAGCTTTGTTTTATCAATCAAAGGAGGCCTCAAGGACCTCGACCATACTAGCAAGGTTTTCAATGTGCATCCTACTCTTATTACCATCTTAACCAGAATGCACCCTTTCTAGATTGGTACTATTCCACTCATCCATCATGGTCCTCACCTCCTTATTGGCCTTATGCACCCCAATATCCTCCCCAACCTGTCAAACAACAATTTCAACCATATACTTCTCCACAACTTTGGTGGAATAACCCATCACAAGGGTGGAGGCCTCAACTCAATCAACCACCTACTTTAATACCTCCACCTCCATCGCAACCACAACTCACTAATCCTGCTCCACCGAAGAAACCTCAGATGCCTATTCAACCCAATCTGAACCTGAATGACAAATAGGAACAATAGGTATACAATGGAGATACATCTTACCCTACCTATTCTATGGAGATTCAAGAAATCAACCTCAGGTTTGGAAGAGTGCTCCCAGATAACCAACCTCCATTTCCACTTGAGGATATTGAAGAGGAAAAGGAAGAGAGTAGCCCTCAATTAAATCCACATCCTTTTCCTTAGAAATTGATCCACTCTAACCCACAAACCCCATAAGAAATTGAACTTCTAGGATAATTGAAGAACCTGTGTGTTCAAATACCCCTCCTCTAAGCTATTAAGGATGTTCCCATCTACAATAATTGTTATGAAACCAGCTCACAGAAAGATATAAAAAATAGATGAATGCCTTATAAATAAGCCTCTTCGAGGGGGCAACCTCCTTTACATTACAAAAATGAACAGTTCTTGGATGATGAAAATGACAAGACCTCCTTTATATTTATAGGAGTCTAAGGGGTCATAATATAATCATAGCTGACATAACAATAATAATGTAAGGGCACAATAATAACAATAGTGGGCTTCTATGGGGAACAATAGTAACGATATGGGGACTATAAGGGCACAAAAATATAATAAGGGGGTTGTACTAATAACAATAAGGGGTTACACTAGTAGTATAGGGGCCTAACATGCCCCTCTCCTTCAAAAAGTGTTGTCCTCAATGCTTGAGTAGTTATAATTGCTTCTGTATAAAATTCTTGTCATCCCATGTGGAATCTTTAGCAAGTAAGTTCTTCCACTTGATGAGATACTCTGAAATTGATCGATTTCATAGCTTTTGGGTTCTTGTTTCTGTGATTGCTCTAGGTTCCAATATGATTTTTCCTTCCTCTTCAATTTCTCGCAATATTTCTTGAATTGGGATCTTCTGCAACTTTTGAATGAGTGGCCACACTTCTTCATCCTTCTTCCATTCATCCCTTTATTTGTTTATCCAATCTGGTTGGATAATAGAAATAGCACAAAACAATGCTTCCACATCCTCATCCTTTCTTGAGAATGCATATGCAACAAAAAAATTCTTCCCTTTTCTATAGATGATGTCAAATTCATAACCCATAATATTTGTGACCCATTTTTTCTATTCTTCTAAAGATAATATTTGTTCTAAAAAGTATTTAAGACTATCATGATCCATTTATACCTTGAAGTGCCTTCCCATTGGGTAAGGTCGTCATTTCCTAAGTGCATGTAGTATTGCCAACATTTCCTTCTCATAAATAGCTTGCTTGAGATGTAACCATAAAAATACCCAATCACCTACATCAAAACATTTTTCGTTGTGATGTTGATATACCTATTGTTTCATTCGATCATGCACCAAAGTGGCGTTATCCTTTAAAAGTTGGAGAACTTGTTGTTGATGCTCGATGTGATCTTTCACTACTTGAACCTTTTTCTTATTGATATGTCCTTCTATATTTATAGTTTGAGTGGTAATTTCTTACAATTATTTACAGGATATGGTCAGATTCATTTCTTCATGCTCGATGTGATCTTTCACTTATTGAACATTTTTCTTCTTGATATGTCCTTCTATCTTGATAGTTTGAGGAGGGGTAATTCCAGCCAATGCATTACAAGATATGGTTGGATTCATTTCTTCTTTGTTGATGTGATCTTTCACTTCTTGAACCTTTTTCTTCTTGATATGTCTTTCTATCTTCAGAGTTTGAGGAGTGATAATTCTTGCCAATGCTTTACAAGATATGGTCGGATTCATTTCTTCTTTCTCTAGGTTGTTTCCTGGTGTATATCATCTTTTTTGATGTTTCTTGATCCTTTTCTTCCTCCTTTTCATATTCTATGTAAAATAATTTCTTCTTAGCACACTTATGACCTTTAGTGCATTTGCTATCACAATTGTAACAAAGCCCTTTTTCTCTTTTTTCTTCCAATTGTTGTTGTGTCACCCTTGTGGGTTGTGGAAGGCTAGGAGAAACAACACTTCCATGTTTATAGTTGTGAGGGGTAGAATTCCTTGTTTCCATAATTTTGCTTTCCACTTTTCTTGCCAACCTGAATTCCTTCTCCAATGAATCAGGTTCCCAAAGACGAACCTCATGTTGAATGTTATCCCTTAAAGTCCCTATGGAGACATCAATCCTATGCTTCTATGGAATATAATTTTCCTTTATATTCAATTTTTTAAAGTCCTCAATGTGCTCTACGATTGAACACTTTTTTTTGAGATTTATCTATTGGCTAAAGAAGGTGTTTCTCTTTCTATCCTCATAATGTGCTATCATTTCCTCTGTGAAAATTGACCACATGACAAGTGGCTTACGAGAACAAATCCCTTTATAGCATAAAAGTTGATCTGGTTCTAAATAATTAGATGTGATACATACCTTTTGTAACAGTGGTACAACACGTAGATCAAAATATTTCTCCATCTGTAGTATCCAATCTACCATATCCTTGCCATCAAACTTCCTCATCTAACTTTTTCTTGATTTTAGGATCTCCATCTTGAAACGACATAAATCTACAATTTTAGATGTTCTAGTTCTAAAATCACAACCTACAGTAGTCCTCTGCGTCCTCTTTTCAATGCCACCAGTCTGATCGAAATTGGATTTTCCAAGAAAGAGTTATGCACAATCTCCCAAGATGACCTGATTATACACCTTTTCAGAATAGCAAACTTGTATGACATGCCACATGTCATCGTTTTGACCTTCGTATCTAAAAAAATACACAAAAAAGACTACAGTTTGTTCCCTTTTTGTAACTTCTTACGAAATTTCAATCTGATGCTTAGAGAGAAGGTTATGATGATTTTCCCAAGGTCACCTGTTTAAGATGTAATTCAGGAGTCTGCAAAAACCCTAACTTCCTCATATCATATATCCGAAAATATAGTGAGACAAGATCTAAAATTTGGACCCAAGGTTCAGACCAATTTCTTCTCAAATGGTTTTCTTTTTCAAAATTTGCAACTTCGTAGTGAAAATGTTATAGTGAATGTTCCATAATGACCTGTTTTAGATGAAATTCTAGATCTTGCAAAAACTATAAATTCCTCAAATAATATCTCCGAAAATATAGTGAGAAAAGCTCTTAAATTCAGACCCAAGGTTTAGCGAGATTTTGTTTCAAATGGGTTTTATTTTTAGCTTCTGAAATGTCACAAAAATAAAGTTATAGCAAAAATTCCAAGATGACCTATTTGGAGTAGCGAAAACCCTAGAATCCAAAACTTTGATACCAAATGTTATCAAACCAGCTCACAAAATGATAGAAAAGATAGATGAACACCTTAGAAATAATCCTCTTCGAGGGGGAAACCTCCTTTACATTACACAAATGAGCAGTTCTTGGATGATACAAATGAAAAGTCCTTTCTATGTATAGGAGTCTAAGGAGTCATAATATAATCAGAGTCGACATAACAATAATAATGTAAGGGCACAACAATAACAATAGTGGGCTTCTATGGGGCACAATAGTAACAATATGGGCACTACATGGGTGCAACAATATAATAAGGGGCTTGTACTAATAACAATAAGGGGTTACGCTAGTAGTATAGGGGCCTAACAATAATCTTATCAAAGATAAATGTTTCAAACACAATGGGAGGAGTAAAAGATACACCCCCACGATTAATTTTATTAGACAATTATATGATTTGATGGTAGGGAGAGTGATTTGTCCAAAATATCGAGACCTTGGAAGTCCTATGGTAGATGTGCACATTGATGGCATAATTTTCTCTCACACCTTGATTGATCTTGGGGTTGCCATCAAGTATACTAATAAAGAAACCATGCTTAAAATAAACCTCCAATGATCCTTAAGAAAGACCACTACAATGTTGCAACTTGTAGATAAATCTATAGTGGCTCCCAAGGGAGTTGTTGAAGATGTAATGGTATCTATTAACTCCTGGGAGTATCCTACTTAATTCTTGGTTCTCCAATCTAGAACCAAATTCAATGGTTATCCTCTCAACTTGGGAAGACCATGGCTAGCCAATGCTAATGCTTACATAAGTTGTAGGGTCGGGAACATGACCATTAGGAATGGGAATTTGTTGAAACGGATGGTATTGTATCCCCTTCTCATCCATCCATTGAGCATGACTCATCCCTATGGTTAGAAGAGGAGGAGGAAGATGAAGTGTATCATATAACATCCCATCCAATCTGTACCCTAGATGTTGTTATAGGAGGGGGCCAACCTAATGAAGATGACCTCATTGACCAAATCCTCTTGAACCAGCCCCCCCAATACCATGCCTCTTGTTCAGTCTGTGAAGCAGTTTGAGCTTAATCCTTAGATTGAGTTATGCCTAGTTGAACCGAGTCCTACACATGTCAAATTTATAGAATTTGGTGTGTCTAGAACCTTGAATATTAATCTCTCTTTCTCAGCCAACCAAGAAGAGAAGTTGTACAAAATGCTGAGAGAACACTTATATGCTTTTGCTTGGTGCTATAAAGAAATGAAAGGGGTGAATCATTCAGTTTGTACTCATCACATCTACATCAAGGAGGGATGCAAAACTATGCACCAACCTCAGAGGAGAATGAACCCAACCCTCATGGACATAGTAAACAAAGAATTGTAAAAATTGTTGGATGCAGGGTTCATATACCCCATCTAAAATAGTGAGTGGGTGTGTTAGGCCCCTATACTACTAGTGTAACCCCTTATTGTTATTAGTACAACCCACTTATTATATTGATGTACCCATGCAGTGCCCATATTGTTACTATT
>APFE030860887.1:0-47015 GCA_000404065.3 Pinus taeda
TATTTAATTAATTTAATTAATCTTAAAAGTTTGATTTGTAGGTTTATTAAAACTAGGATTCTAAAACTCCTATGTGTTTAATTTAATTAATGTATTTTAAGTAGCTCTATTTAATATTAGTTTGTGAATTGTTTTTCTTAATCTTGGATTATTGTTTAACCTAATTTAATTTTAGTTAATGTTTATTGGTTTTAAGCTTGTGCTTATTTTTAGGATTTCTTTCACAATTTTTTATGTTAATTAGGTTTTATTACTATTAATGTAATAAGTTTTATTATTATAATTTTACTATAAAAATAAATTAAATGCAAAATTAGTTTTATATTGTTTTATTTAATTAATTTTAAAGGCTTGATATGTAGGGTCATTTTAAACTAAATTCTAAATCCTAAGTTTTTGAGTTAATGGAATATCTTTAAGGTACTTTGAGTAGAGTTTTATTTTTATTTAATGTGAAGTCTAGATATTATGTTACAAATGCCATATTTCATATAATTCTTTATGTTGTTTTAGGCCATGTGAGGGACTGTTTTGATTTATAGAGTGAGGGCAAGATGAAGGGAGGAAGGGGAATGTGAAAGGGAGGGTTAATTTAATCAGTGGGGGTGAGCAGAGAGGTCCAATTTCTAGTGATTTCCAAACCTCCATCCCTGCTAAGGTTACGTGGGTGTTACCTTCCCCTACCCGGACACATGCATGTAGGGTGAGTGATTCACCTACCCCTACGATTGACATATGCATAGAATGAGTGGTTCACCTTCCCTTATGACATGTGAGCAAGATGAATGGTTTACCTTCTCCTGCTAATGCCCCAGCACACATCTTACCCACAGAGTCTGGGACTCATGGGAAGTACCTCTCATCTGGCCAATGAGCTAAGAAAAGATGGTTAGGGACCGTAGCACTACCGATGGACGCATCATGTATCATCGTACTCCCTATGACTAGGATGCATGGTGTTCAACAACTTGATCTGGGATTAAGGACTGACTTTTGTCAGTGGAGAGTGGTATAATCTTATGACTCACTCTCGATCACTTTTTCTTCATTATTATTTCATGGTTCAGCAAATCAGACCAAGGAAGTGATGACAGGGATGGTACAGGATGACAGGATGGCATGATGATGACAAGATGGATTGGCAGAATTCTCCCTAGTTGAGAGGGAGTGTTAAAATTGAAAACTAGGGCCAAATTCCACCTTAGGACAACTCATATGATGGAGATGATTATTGCATTGGATTTCTCTTTTCGAGAGGTCCAATTTTGATATAAAAATCATCTCATTCTAACAAGCAAAAATGGAATTTTGAATTTATTCTCTCTCATGCACAAATTCTCAAGGTCGGCCTCAGTGAAATGTAAGTTCATGAAACCCAATAGATGTGTATCCCCACCCTCGAAAAAGTGTATAAATAGGAGTGACCTCTCTCTCATTTGGACATCACTCATCTCATCACATATCTCTCTCTCCTCTCTTGATTGGTTCGTACAACTTTGAGGCAACCTCCCCTACTTCACACATGTGAAAGGAGGACGAATTTCAGGGCTATTTTGGAGGCCGAAAATTTCAGGAAACAAAGCAACGTTGACTAGCATCGACTTGGGTGATTTTGACCAACGTTGACTTCGATCTTGAGGGCAGAATTTCAATTTTTGAAGGCCGCATTGATTGGCACACTTTTCGAGGTGACCAGCATAGTTTGATTGGTTTGACTTTGGCATTGACTTCAGCGTTTGACCGCATAAATTATACCGATGTTTGACTGGGTTGACCGAACTATTTTTGGGGTGACTTTGACCCTCTTGGAAGGCCAAATTTTTTCTGTTGTTGATCGAGCTACTTGAAGGACATTTTGGAGCTACTTTGACCACTGTTGACTTTTTGGTTAGGGTTGCAGTTCACTGTTGTTGATAGTGGATTTGACAGGACTGTTTTGGGCAAGTTAATTTGATATTTGTACTCTCTCTCTTTTGAACTATTGAAGAATAATAAGAAGATTTGATCAAAGGGTTTCCCCACATTGGGGTTTGTCCCCGGCATTTGCCATATCTTGTGTCCTCTTGTCTTGGCTTGTCTTCTGCACATGGTTTTATGTTCTCTCTGCATTTATTGTCAATGAGTTTAAGTTAATGTGATTGCTAAGGAATATAATTGGAAATTGTCATTGGGTTGATATGGAACATTGAAGTAAATTGTGCCAAAGCATAGAACATACCATTGTTATCTAAAATTAACAATACACTATGGTGTATATGTGGTACCCACAGAGATGACGCAAGGCACCCAAAGTTGGCTTCTGAACAAGTAGAGATGTTTTGAGGCTTGATTTGAGAAAATTCCACAAATTATGGTTGATCATGTTGCTTAGAGACACACTCAACCCTTCCATTGCACTTTTGGGGCATTTTCGGCCCTAAAATCTATTTTCCTTGAAATCCCTACAAAATCTAGAGAGTTTTTGTTCTAGTTAATTTCTCCCCTCATAAAAAATAGTTAGGGTTTGAAAGTAAAAACAAGAGTTTTCCCCCTCACTCCAAGCAAGAGTTTGATATCTCTAAAAGTTTAGCCCCTAGCTCTCCATCACTCAAGTAGGGAAAGGCACTGGGATCCTAGTGACCATCAAAACTCATTAGCATTTCTACATTTTCTTTGTTAGGGCTAAGGTAAGGGTCCAATTCAACTAAGGCTTGAGAAAGCAAAACGTTGGTGTCTATTTGGCTTGCCTTCACCTTGATTTACCTCACACACTCAATATCTAGCTTGTTTCAAGGTGAAAAGTGCCTCATTAGGGCTAATGTCACCAGCCCTAGGTAGCGTTCAACTTAAGGCTTGTTTGAAGGTTTACCATCACCTATTGTTGATCATACCTTTAAGTAAGGCTTTTCTTTATGCCTGCATGCCTAGATATACTTTCATTAAGCTAATTCTTGAAACCCTATAAATCAAGCACTATATTTTTGGTTTTGCATATGGTACATTGTCCCTTTGTTAGATAATTGTGCCTTAATCCATAGAAGAAGTACCTTGCCTAGTCATTCACATACATCACATTTGTTGATTTTCCAGTGCGAAGTAGACAAGCACAACTTTTTGTTACTAATAATTACTTCTAATTATATTTTTGCACATTCAGTTTATCACTAAGCAATTACACTTCAGAAATTCCACTGTAAATGCAATATAAACAATAGAGATCACAATAGAACACTAGACACCAGAAATTTTTCACCTAGGAAACCCAACCTTGGGAAAAAATCCAACAATCTTTTCTTGGAGAAATTATTGTTCAATTCAACAAAGGTACAATCTAATTTTTCAAGTCAAACTTGGTCAACCTGGCCACAAACTATCAAAGTCAAACCTAGTACAACTGTCCAAAAAATTAGTCAAATTGTTGCCCAAAAATCCCAATCAACTTCACCCAGAACTTTGGTTAAACACTGCCCAAAAATATCAGTCAACTATGGTCAATTCTACCTCAAAAAGTCTCGATCAGTTGAGGTCAACTTTGCCTTAGAAAGTTTGGTCAAACTGCCTAAGACAAACTATGGTCAAACTCATAAATTCGGTCAACTTGTGCCTTAGAAATTTGGTCAACTTTGTGGCCAACTCAACCAAAAAGGAGCTTGGTCAAGTGCCGAATATTCCAGTCAAACAGTACAATCAAAGTTGCATTCAAACAAATCATAAAGGAGCTCAGTCATTGCTGGTCAAACAGATCCTTAGGCTCAGTGAAATTTCAGACGACTTCTTTCTCTCCTTTGCATGTGTGAACAGAATATATGTTGTTGTTGTGTGATCCAAATTGATGCCAAAGAAGGTTGAATGGTCTATATATATAGAGAGAGAGAGAGATATATTGGTCAAAGTAGGTGGGTTTTGACCTAGGGTCAAACCCATTCAACTAGTGGGACCAACCTGTTTGTTTAGGGCCTACATGGATTAAAGAAAACAATTTTCTTTCCTTTAATTTGAAGACTGATTTTAGCTACAAAAATCAACAACCTTGAGCCAATTGACATAAAACATCCTTTAGGTGATAAACTGGAAAGCCTCCTACCTCATTTTTGTATCATAGTTTGGCTCTTGCCTTCTGAGTCCTCCCACAAGCCTCTTGCTAGATTTTGAGCCAACAAGAACCATGTCCAAGCTTCAACAAAGATATTCAATACATGATAAAAATATTTCCCCTTCTCAAAGCCACCTTTTCCTCTTCAGATTCTAATGTATGGCGTGTGATCAACCAACAAAAATGATGCACATTGGGAACAAAATCAATAGCCTGAGTGCACAAAATTGCCAACGCAAAAATGTATCACCCATCAATGAAAATATGCAGATTACCAAACTAGGTCCAAGGCCATAATCAGATTCAGACAAGATGAAATATAAGGAATAGGCTTTAGTTGGGATTATAAATGACCTTAGTAGTTTTTATTTTTAGAATTCCAGTACACCAAAAGCACCAGCATTTTATACAAAATGTTGCTTTAAAATTACCTCCCAAGTTTAGATTACTTGGGAATGATATCTCGAATTGAGATTGCGTACTTCATTGCATAAACCATTTGCTATATGCACTTAAGTTATAATAAGTAGAGACGTGCACATGCCTTGACATGTACGGTATTTATAGTTTAAACAGGTTATACTTGACCTCTTCTCTTCACTCCAACATTCTATTAATTTAACGTGTGTACAGATCTTATTCACCACCTTAATATGTGAAACTGTTGCTAGAAAAAGGATTCTCTGTGAGATTGTTTCCTTTAGAGAGGTTCCTGAACCAAACAAAAAAAACTGGCACATGCACTTTCCTATGTCACCATGCCCTTCAAATACAAGTAATGTTCAAGTCATTTCTTCCTAAAACCATGGAAGTCTGATCTACATAAAGGCATCCGTTTTGAAACATAAAATATTACCTTATCAATGCTAAGATATAACACCATGGATAAAATGCAATACCAGGTAGGTTGAATCAGTCAGCCAATTTACAAATTATATATTAATATGTTTAGTTAGATACCAAAGCTGAGGAGAAAAACTTATAATTAAAGGATAAAGGCAACTGTAGGAACATTATATTGCCATTCTCAGATGCCATTGCATATGAAATTTTATACAGTTACATACAAAAGCTTTGACTCCCTTTACATAATACTTCAATACCGGGATAGTTCATACGTCAGCGTAAAACTTCCAGCCTGAAACATCTCATCCTTCAAAATTAGAAATATTAATAGCTCCCAAGGTAAATAATGAGGCCCTGAATTGTCTGAAACACCTCATCTTGCTGCTCAGTTTCTGCAACTTACAACAGCATCAAGAAATGTTTCATCAGCTAAATTTTGTAGCAGTATACGTTAATGTTTATCTGCAAAAGTAAACTCACCTACCCCAGTAAAATCAAAAACTCCAGGTGACATAACAAAGGACCAACTTCTCATATCATATATACAAACTGAATTGCAGAAAACTGTGTCGGAGTAATCATTTGAGAAGATTAACCACAACAAAAGGTTCCAGAATTAATGCATAAAACGCCGCCGGCATCTTGCAGATCCAATTTCTTCATAATCTGCCTTTGTCACACACAGAGATTCAAACTCAGGGCTGGCTGCCAATAATGATCCCCCTCTCCATGCACCTAACATTGGCCTGGGCACATAAAAGTAACTCCATATCATCCTCCTGGCTTAAACTAAACCTCGGAGCAAAAGACAACTTTAAGACTAAAAACCACGTGAAAATATATGTTTGCTCACTCTTCTTGTGTCACAATTTTTACTTTATAGTCATCACAAACAAGAGGCCGCAGTTCCTGTTCCCTGCATAATAAGTGTATCTCAGACCAACAAAATAAATATCATGAGATGGAACACAACATCTGTTACAGAGAGTGAAAGCTACAACATTAAAGCCTTTGAACCATGAAAACCCATGGGATGCAAATATTTCCCCTTAGGATATGAACTAACAACAGAATACATAAGCTGAAAGGTTTGTTTTCCTTCTTTCTGCCCCACAATATTTATTGGTTCGTAAAAAGGACAAAACCTTGACAATAAGACATTTCAACGCAGTTTCTAATAGTCTAATGGTACAAATATTGATCTGATTCTTACAGCCTTGCTTTCATGTGTGGAAACAGTGAGCTCCCACCAGTCAGAATTATGCTGAAAATTGATGCATAAGAAACAAAGCAGATAATCAGAAGACAGTCATTAAAGCAGTAGCAAATTTTAAAATTTAGATATCCAATAGCCTTGACAGCTGCAGTGAGAACCAAATTAGTCAGAAAAACACCTTGAAAAAAGTACTGGGTGAAGATGAGGATGGCAGGAGTTAATAGCCCGCACAATGCATTCTGCCAAACCAGCCTGGTTCATTCCTGCACAAAAGGATTCACTTTTTCAGGAAGCTTCAATAAGAACCAATTACCAATAGAATTTTGGATTCTGCAAATGAAAATCACCAAGATCAGC
Organism: Pinus taeda; assembly: GCA_000404065.3. Taxonomy (NCBI): domain Eukaryota; kingdom Viridiplantae; phylum Streptophyta; class Pinopsida; order Pinales; family Pinaceae; genus Pinus; species Pinus taeda. The sequence goes on from APFE030860887.1 coordinate 6,492, forward strand.
AGGATGAAAAAGCATTTCTGGAACAAGAAACCGTTCATTAGTCAACTTCAATTCCTGCATGTATGAAGATAATTTACTATTATTAAATCAAAATGGTAAAAAGCAAAAATATCATATGATTCAAAATTTCAGATATCATGAAAACATTCTCTTCCTTGTGAGATCACTGAAAAGTATCCATACTTCATTTCTGATGGAAGCATCATCCTTTTTATCTTCTACAATCTCAACAATTTGAGAAATATCATGCTCTCTTGAATTCTCCTGTGAATCTGTTGGCAGTGCTCCTTTCTCTTGTAGAGACAGATATCTCCGGGCCCCTTCTGGATCTTTCACAAAACCCCGCTTATGTTTGATACCATCAGGAAGGACATATGTACTTCGAATAATATTTTCATTTCCTGGTTTCCTGCACAAACCCCAAAGGGGAGGAATATGAATTATTTTACAAGAACTTCCAAGCAGCATATCCCTAGAGACAAAATCCAATCAGATATTCTTTGCAGGCATATAGAAATTGTAAAGGAACATACAGAAAATTTAACTACAAAGTTACTAGGAGTTTGAACAGCCCATGCCTAATGAAATAGAAGGGAATAAAGTATGAATGTTGCACACAAAAGAACATGCACAATGTTGACCTCACACAAATTTGAAATAATATTATTTAACGATTCAGTAGGACACTAGCAATGGTAAGCAATGTAAGTGAGAGAGATTAAACGTATTCACAATTATTTTTAAAGGAATGAAATAATGGAGGCATCTAAAGACGTGTGTACTTGAGCGTGTTGTGTTCATAAATGTGCATCAGGCATTTCTAGTGTAACAAATGTACACCTAATTAACAAACCAATGACCTAAGTCAAGCAAACCTTGTTGAAATTGCCTCTTGTAAAAGAATACTTAACAATATAAATAAAAACGTAGCACATTCATTAATTAGTCTCCATGGTCCCTTTCTAACAAGCTAAAAACAGATATCTTTTGCCAATGAAAATATCATAGGGAAACCCAAGGGATGTGTTCCCACCTTTGTGGATGGCATCCCTAGTAAAACCCATTGTTGTAGACTAGTGCACCTATCCCAAGGGGGTTCAAGCAAAACACATGCTGATCCAAAACTACACAAATCCCCAACAACATTGGCAACAAAAGATTGAACTAACCCCTTGGGCTTTTTAACACCAAATTTGCCTCTACAAATTTGGGTGTAATGCTATGATATATGTTCCTCGATATTATATGGGGTGAGTTCAATATTACAAAGTTCACCATTCACCATCAATATTATTATAATCTAGTGTAATGTATACATTGTTACCAACAGATCCATACACCAAGCATACCTTAAGCAAAGGAAGACATGCAACACATAAGATAGAGCAAAGGGAGAAATAATAGTCGCAAACCAACCAAAATTCTTGTATTAATCCACAACTGTTATTACATTCATTGTCATCATATCTCGTATATAAACTAGACTCTCGACAGTTAACACTAATTAACTGCCTTGACTACTCAATCAGTCAACCCAACTGGGAAACCAACTTGATTGGTCAGTCGCCCCAACTTATATATTCAGCAAAGAGTCTAGTCGGGCTGTCCAATTTCTGGGTCCAGTCAACTAAGTTGACTAGCCCTTCCGACATCTCCCCCACCCTCAGTTTCTTCTTCATCGTGAAGAAGGGGAAATGTGGAGTTTTACAATGTGCAAATTTTGAGAGAAAAAAAAAAAAAGATCAGTAGAAAAAGATGAGGTAAAATGCTAAGAAAGTGGTATTGCTGAGGACTGCAGTGCTTGCTCTTCTTGTTCTGGGACTGGAGTCAAGGTCGGTTGATCAACCATCTTTTCCTTTGGCCATGGATTAAGAGGTATTTCCTTTGTTTTAATTCCTCTTCTCTCTTTTTCTGCTAGTGACCAGTTTGAGCCTTCTACCTCTACCTCGGATGCAGCCAACTGACCAAGGCAAGCCTGGGGTGCATAGTCGGAGGCACTAGGCTGAAAAAACTGATATTTTGGTCGAGAGGGGGAAGGCTCCTCTACTGGTGGCACTATTTGAGTTTCCCCAAGCACTATCTTATGAGTGCTGAGTAAATGTATTCCATTCCCTGACTGAACAATGCACTTGAGGCTCCAAAGATTTTATCTGAGATATATAGTGGAGCTGGTCCAACAGAAAGTTCTGCTAAAAATCTTGCAGTTTTACCTTATTCTCCATTTCCTGTATTTGTTATCAGATTTGCTGAAGTTGTTCAGATGTGTTGTTGGCTTCGACTTGAGCCTTCTTCCCTTCTTGAAGCCACTGCCTCTCTTCTTGCATGAGGTTGGTCTCCAAGCTCTTTTCTTCCACATATATCAAGAGCAGCTGCAACTCTTCCTTCTATTGTAGTATCCTGTTTGTCTACTAAATCTTTAATGAGTGTTTGTTGAATGCGGAGTCACTAGTCACTTTTACATTACCATTGATTGCTAGTGTTGCTAGGGCTGATATGTGTGAGGCAAATGAGAGGAGAGGCGTGCTTTTCTTAGAGGGGTTGTTTTTGGAGGGAAACAACCCCAAATTCCCCTCAAAACAGCATCAAAACTCACAAAACTGCATTATGTTGGGTCTGTCGCTGGCCTGGCAATAAACCGGCCAGTTTATGGCCGGTCAGACCAAAAAACCAGTGCACCGCTCAGAAAATGGGGTTTTCAACCAGTTTGATGGCCAGGGCTAATGAACTGGGTGATTTGACTGGTTTCCAATTCAGACCAGCCGGCTTTGAAAACTATGGCTACACCTGATCATTATTCATGTACCACACCTTTTTGGTGTTCAAATTCAATTGGATATGTGAAGATGTAGATAGTGCCTGACAAATATGTTGGGGTACCCTCCATATATGGGAGATGTTTTTGATATTTGTAACCAATTTCTAAAGATTTCCTCAAAGGGAAGTGATTCATTCTCCCTCGACCAATTCGATGCAAAACATTTATAATTCTCCATAGAAGGGAGTGATTTCTAGTAAAGTCGATATCCCCGATGGGTGAGACTAGAGCCATTGCTAGCCAAATTAATAAAGGGGGGAAGCGAATTGCCCTACTTTAATATTGAAATTCCTTGCAATTTGTTTTCACTGTGTTGGCTAGCTAATCACCCTAGTTGTACTGCTTTCCTGACTTCACAAGTTGTCCAATGGCTTCCAGCATATCCAGCTTTACATCAAACAATCAACCTGCTACAGTGAAGCATAAAAACACAATTATGCACATCCACTTAATGTGGGGCTCTTTGATTTGACCAATGATCAAGCCCTTGGAGTTTTTCGTTGTTGTTCCCCCGGTGAATTCTATGAGCCATTTGTTTGTATCAACTACCATGGGTATCTTATCACCTATATGAGAAATCCCTGTAATATGGTTGATCAACCCCACTGTAATTTCTAAGGGATAGTCGATTCATACAATACCATCATGAAACCTGCTTGTTACAAACTTTGCGACCTCTTCTTTCTAGCCATCAAATTCGACTACAAGTGGTGCACCCAAATAATCTCTAATACTAGCCACCTAAGTCACCTGACACAAGGACACAGGACATGCAGGACACGCAAATTCGAGTGTCCAACAAGGGCACGTAGACCCCCTGGAACAGGACACATAGGACATGTTATATATTATTTTATTCATATATATATATATATATATATATATATATTGAAAACTAATACTAAATAGATATTTCTTACACAAATTCTCATTCATGATACAAATTCAAACATAGATCTAGATTCTACATTGTAAATTTAAAATTTGTAAGTTGTACAATGTAACATTATGCATACAAATAAAATTGTGACAGATTCATCAATGATCCAATAGGAGAAAGACAAGAAACTACAGTTTTCTCATTAAGTCATCAAAATCAAAATGTGTTACATATGTAGTAGCAATGCTAATGACAAATACAAACAACAAATACAAAACAACTACAAGGTAGTAGGTAGCTCATCAATCATCAATATCATCATCAAAATCAGCATCATTGTCATGGTCACCACTGCTCTCCTCCGTTGCATCCTCCTCCTTTGTATCCAATGTAATCTTTGCATCTATTGGTGTGGAGAATGACCCCTCAAGAGTATCACCATCATCAAAAGTGACAAGCTCTAGCACTGGGTCATTAAGATCCAAGTTGGCCAATGCCAACTCAACATTGTCGTCCAAACGCATATCGTCAAGAAAGACATCCCACATCTTTGTCTTTCCCGTCAACCACTCATCCCTCTGCCTGTAAATAAGACGAAGGCTGGTGTGCACATACACCATTGTCTCTGCTCTAGACTGCTCAAGCCTTCTCTTCTTGACACTATACAAATTCCCATATGTGCTCCAATTCCTTTTGCAACAAGAGGATGAAGTCACCTGAGAGAGGAGCCTCATGGCTAAATACTATAGAGGAGGGCTTGTTGCCCCATGAGTTTTCCCACCAAGAATAGGACTTCTTAGCCCACCTGTCTCTAATCACATCATAGCCTACAAATCGCCCAATGCCAGTTGAAAACTCTGCAAATGCATCCTCCACCTCATCAAGGGATGCTCTATCCTGAAATATCTGCCTCAATGCATCCTTCCTCCCCTATGAAATTTCACGATCCATGTGAGGAGGGAATCTGCGGGAAGTTCCACCATTCAGCCACTCGTGGTTGTAGTATTTTGGGTTCAATGAGCGAGCCAAACAATGCAAAGGTGGGCAATTCTTGTCCCATCTGTTGACATGAATATCTTGTGTGGTGGTGAAGAAGGCCTCTGATGATGTCTCATACTCAAGGCACTCACTTTGTAAAATAATGGTCCTCACAGACTCAATCATGGAATCCCATCCCTCAAAAACCTCTCTTAGGATGGGTTGGTCTGTATCTGCAAAACGTAGCAAAGCAATGATAGTGTCCATGATCTTAATAGTGAGATCTACCCTCTCCCACCAAGCATCATCTAACACTGTGTCCTTGACTCTTTTTAAGGTTGCTTGATCTATCTATCTCCAGAAAGACCAAAAAGTTGAAATAACCATGGCCCCAAGAGCGGTCTTGACCTCCCTCAACCTCTTCAACATGACGAATGAAGAGGTAAATCGTGTATCTGCAATCTTTAACAATGATAGATGGGTGTACTCCTTATAGATTATGAGGGCATTTGTATGATTTTGTACAAAGTTGCAGATATGTCGTGCATCATCAATAATACTTCCAATCCAAGGCACATCAGAAGCAATAGTGCAAGTGCTAAATTCAAAGAATGGACAATGCAACGTGTCCAAAATAATTGTGGATATTTAGCTTCCACAAGCATGTCAGCGACCTTGCAAACAGGTGCAGTGTCTGTAATGATTTGCACACAAGAATCAACACCTACATCTTCAATAACTTTAATGAACAACTTACCAATATACTGTGCATCCTTGTATTGTCCAAGTGCATCCATTGATTTCAAGAAAACTAACCCATTCAAGGAAGACACCATGAAGTTGATGAGTGGGTGGTGTGTTGGATTTTTCCATCCATCATAAACAATACTAACCCCAGATGTTGGCCATGCAGATTTAGTAGGCTCAAGCATTTTGTCCACCTCTTTCTTTGCCTTAGTCAACAATGTGGTTCTAAGCTTCTCTAACTTAGGAGGCACATACCTTGATAGAGCCCCTTGAGTTAGAGCTCGGCACATCTCAAGAAATAAAGGTGAGCATGCAACATTAAAGGATATGAAGTACAGATAGAAAAAGAATGCAATGGTGAGATCAAGCCCTTCTCACCTCTCTTTCTAAAAAATCTTGTTCATTGGCCCAAGTGCCATTGCCTTTCTTTTTGTTGCTTGACCCACACCCCCACCAAAACTCTCAAATGGAAATTTGTTGTTGATTTTCCTGAAGAATGGAAGGAGATCATCATTCTTGTGTTTTTAGATGATGCAGCGACCCTTGCCACACAAACATTAGCCTCTTTTTCCATTTCTTTCCTCTTAGCTAAAGACAAGTGTACATGCTCCAATTCCACAACCTGGTAAGGCCAACAAATGCACTTTCACACGGTAATAAGTGCTCTTGAAATGATTGTTGCAATAGTTGCATTTCCAAGCAACATTGCCTCCTCCCTTCAACTTGCTGTCTGGCCCTTGATCTCTTGTGACATACTTCCACAAGGGATATTTGCTTTCTTGAGCCCGTTGTCTTTCTAAATTTATTCTACCCTCAACATTTGAAGCTATTGTTGCATCCCCACTTCCAATAGCGGGACCACTTGCAAACCTTGATGAAATTGGAATAGGAGAGGTATCACCAATGGGGACATTCTTCCCCTTCCTTTGCCTCTTCCCTACTGCCCTTGATTGAGCCAAGAATGTTGTAAAACAAATGCACAACTTATAAAAAAATGGACATGCAAAATGTTGTAGCAAAAAGAAAGAAAAAAATATATAAGCAAAATGCACTTACATGTTGCTTGAATCACCTCCAAAATGCTCCCAAACCCTTTGCTAGTCGCTCCCACACACCCACAGCAAGAAAGACACTCAAGAATGAGAGAGAAATGGGCCCAAATCGGGCTTTAAGGTCGCGCAGCGCACTTTTCAAAGGGATACATGTCCCGAAATCGGGACTTGTGTGCCCTTTGAGTCCAACCCGCGTACCCATTGAATCCCACGTGCCAAGGCACGCTGGACATGTGAATCGAACACGTGTCCTAGAGAATTGTGTCTAATTCTTGGATTTGGGACACAAGGGAGAGGGAGGACGAATTCGATTTCTTAGCTAGCTACATGCAAGAAAGCCAATTCGGCCCTCCACTTGTTATCGACTAGCACCCATTGCTTAAATGTTGTCCATTGGTAATCCCATGAGATCTCTTCCAATTTAGCCCGTCGAATATTGTGCAAGAGTGCTTCAAGCTTTGTCTTGGTCAATTTATCAAATCTAACCTTGGTTCGCAGCTCGATCCGTGTCTTTGTTTCCTAAGCCTATCCCCTCATCCTTGGCACCTTGAAATCTTCTACAAAATCTTCTCTACATGGACACTTTAATAAATTTGAGTCGGATTGAGAGTTATCACAACTCTGAACACTTAAGAATGACTAATATCTCACACTGTGCAATCAGGTATTCAATGCGCAAAAGTGATATATATGAGGTATCATGTGCGATATTGTCTAAGTGTTTGGGTGGGCTTTGCTCATTAATCGAATGTGATCCCCCATATAGTTGTTGTTCCACGGTATTGAATGTGTGGCAATCATGCGAGAGGTTTAGTGGACTATTTATAGTGGGCAGTTGTTGGGTCGAGTTTGCCACGTCGACAATACTTCGTTGTCCCATCTTTCCCAATCAGCTGCTTCGTATTTAGACCCAAAATATATGTCATCTTTATACCCCTGGTCGTCTTGTTTGTTTTGGTCAACTTCCTTCTACAGGTTGGTTTCACATAATGGCATATCATGTTTTTTTAGATATGAGGTATCATGTGTGATATTGTCTGTGTTTTGGGTGGGCTCTGCTCATTAATCAAGCATGATCCCCCATACCATCGTATTGAATGCAAGCGAGTGACAATCACATGAGGAGTCGAGGGGACAATTTATTGTGGACAGTTGTTTGCTCAAGTTTGCTATATTAACAATGCTTCATTGCCCCATCTTTCTCAATCAACTTCGTCATAGTCAAACCCAACATATATGTCATCTTTATACCCCTTGTCATCTTGTTTGTTTCAATTAGCTTCCTTTTGTAGATTAGTTTTACATAATGGTGTTGATATTTCTATTTTCTTTTTTTTCTTCTGGACTGTCAATATTCTCCCTACTTTTCTCATGTTTCTGGCATCTGCATCTTTTTATGTAATAGCTTTCAAAGGTCTTGTTCTTAATCCATATTGACTTGATTTCATTATGGAATGAAGATGTGAAGCCTTTTTATTGCTGAGATTGTTGGTCACATTACCTACTTCTATACTGAATTGTTTCGTTATTATATGAAAATCTAGTTCTTTAGTAACAAAATAAATGGACACTAATATACATTAGTTGGTAGGTGAGGCTGCCATTAAGTGGTTTTCAGACTCACCCATGGTTACTAATGCTCCAAAAGGTTTTCACTAGTAAACATGCCAACAAATTCATGAATTGTACTTCTTAGGGCGAGCATCCTTTACAACCTAAGTTCACCAAATGCCCCTATAATGTTTTGAATTGTATTGTTCCCGGAGGTTGAATGTTTTTGAAGTCAAAGATCCCTAGCTAAGTTACCGAAACGCTACCCCCAACTCCCAGAAACATCGTTCAGCGTTACGAATACATAAATGTGTACGAAACAGCTTGGAAACGACATGGAAATGTTTCCGCCACAGTTCACTTTTTCGGAAACGACCAACCTGAGATTGGAAACGTTTCAAAGGAGTTTCCGAAAAATTTGGATACATTTGCAGAAAATTTGGATACGTTTCCAGAAAATATGGATACGTTTCCAAGCTTCCAATTTTCCAAGTTTCCAATGTTCTAAGCACTTTCTTGCAAGAATATATTCTAGGTTTGTTTGTCTAGAGCATGTAAATGCAGTTGAATTCTTTGCAAACCTTATATCCATTGATTACAACTCATCTGAAAGTGAATATTTATCTTGAAAAAGGACTCGTGACATGATAGAGGTATTTGCCAACAAGTTTTCAACAACGCCAGCTCTAAAGGATGGAAACCTGGAATTTGAAATGGAAACTCATAAGGTATCTATGAAATCAAGAAAAAAAGTTGTTACCCACAAAGTTGCCTAGTGGAAACAGTTTTTTTGCATTAGGTTAAATTTCTTAGAATTTCTTTACTAGTATCATACTTCACAATACTTAATTGCTTGAATTGTGGCATTGGTTCTTGGTCATATGATCTTAGGTTGTGAATAAATAAATCCAGCTTACTTCTTCTTATGAATTTCAAAGCATCCTCCTGTTGTAGCTACTGGAATAACGTCCAATTTATAATGTGTAGACGTTGTTATTTGTTGGGTGTGGAACCTAGTTATCTTCTTGATTGTTCAAAGGTTTTTTTTTGTTTCAGCTGCATTGGATCCCTGTTCCTAGCGGGGTAGCAATGTCACTTGTTTAATCGCGAGCCGCGCCCCCCCGCCCCCCACCACCACCCTTGGCAGGGGTTGAAGGGCAGCACCCCCGAAGCTAAAAATAGATGAAAAATTGCCTTGTAAAATATTGTAATTTCGTAGTCAAACTTGGCCATTTTTTAGGCGGATGATTTGGCGGTAGAAGTTATGTTAAATTACAGTATTTTGCCCTAGAATGCAACCCTCGATTTATACGAGGGAATTGTATTACGGTTATGTATTATTAATCTGAGCAAGACAAAGAGAGGAGGTTGTGTAAGAGCAAAGAGGAAATTACAGCAAATCTGTTGTAGGTTTTATCTCTTCATTTTGCTGGATAATATAAAAGGAAGGATTGGTTGTTTCTCCGTGGACATAGCCCAAATTAGTTGTACCACGTATATTTGTGTCTCTCTTGATTTATGCATTTCTATATTTGTGTTTCCACAATATTGTATGTATTTCATTGCTCCGTTAATTAATTCCTAACAATATTTACAATGATTAATTTTACATTATATTCGGTGATACTAAACAATATTTCTATGCCATGGCTCCTTTAGAGTCTAGACTAAGATATTATGCAACATACTATTTACAAAGTCAAATTCACTATGTTGCCTCTGTGTTAGTGTTGTCAAATTCATTAGAAAAAATATATAATTTTATGAAGTATGATGCGACTCTGAAAACAATCTCATATTCCTCTAAACTGTGATTGGGTATTCACATTTTAATCAAAGGTGCCAACTTGAATGTTATAAAAATCATTGATGATGATGATGACAATGTTTATATTGAATTGATGATGATGATTTGTTTATGTTGAGTTCATGATGATTATTATGTATTTTTAAATATAGAATTGTAATATCCCCAGTTTTGATTTTTCATTTGAGGAGATTAACGAAGTTTATTGGGGAGGTGCTAGGCACAGCACAATTTTGTAGTTCGAGTTTCAGATATGATTTCGGCTTGAGGAGCTTGGGTGAAAAGGCAAGATTGCGGCTCATTGGCAAATGGGGGCCACAAGAGAGACAAAAAGGGAATACACACTTGTGGAGCAAGAGAGAGAAAAAGAAAGGTGATGAACTAGTGGAAATTGGGAGCCACCAAGGGAGAGACAGGCCAACAATTATAAATAGAGCAAGGAGGCTCTCCTTTGGGGGATCTTTAGTCATTTTACAATTTCAACATTAGTTCTCTTGAGCTGCTTAGCCAAGACAGTCGTGTTGTTCAGCACAAGGAATTTCCATGCGGGAATTCCAACTCTACCTTCGATGAACTTCAAGTGTCACCCTAGGGGAGTAAGAAGGAGTCCATCTCAAGGCTTCTCTAGGAGCTACATTGCAGATGATTTCCAATTGGAGCATGCTTCTCTTAGGGTGCAAAAGGAAATTCGAAGGGGCTGAGAGAGGCTAGCAAATAGTGGGGTTTTGGTTGAAGAATTTGCAGAGATTTATCCATTGGGAGGGCAAGTTTTTCTTTGGTGATTTGCAAGGCCGAAAGTGCTACATTTTGGAGGGCAGAATTTATCAATTTTAGGGGTTTTTGGACAGCTACTACACATACATTTTGACAGGGAGATTTGGGAAGTTCGGGCTAAGGAGAAATAAAGAGGCTTGGAGGAGATTTTTATAGTAATTGATTGGCCTTGTATAACATAATTATTTCTACAGGGCGTTTTTCCAGCGAGTTAGAACCATACACATTTCTTGGGGTCACCGGGGCACGCTGGATTCAGCCCAAACCCTTTCTGGGTTTTTGTGGGTTTATTGAAAGGAGTCTACGGCTAATTTTATAGAATTTTTTGGGCAATATTTGGGCCTAAAATCCTCATTCTTATAGCAGGGCGAATTGCTGATTAGTTGGGGAGTCTGCATCACTTGGTGGGCTCAGTTTTGGCTTGGAGTTGGGCCAAACCATTTATGCGTATTTCTGGGGTTTTGAAGGAGAGTATGTGGCTACAATTTCAAGGTGATCTAAGCATTCTTCAGGGAAGAATCTTCAGTTCCATTCTAGCAGCAATAGCAGTGATTTTCTGGGTAGTGCACAGTACCAGTTTGGGCCAGTGTTTCCTCCAGATCATAGTTGTACTACACAGGGTTTGCATAACTTGCATAGCAAGCCCAGGTTCCAAAACTTTAGCTCAATTTATGTACTCGTTTATCATAAAATTAATAAAATGGCTCAGATTGTGTTGCTGGACATTTTGGTGTTTTAATTATTGTGTATGAGTTCCAGTTTATTTATTGTTCTTAGTCCATTGCTTGGTATAAGCTGTTAAATTCCAATTAGGAATATTACAAGAATCTAGATTCTAAAAACTAAAAGATGAATGATGATATGAAATTTTTATTTTATCATATATATATATATATATATATATATATATATATATATCGGTATCTGCTCGTATCGTATCATATCTAGATTTTTTGAAAATTTGTCGTATCTGTTTCAAACCCGGTATCAGTTTCAGTGCAGCTTAGTCCCTAGGCATGTTTTTATCCATTTTTTGGTTTCCATTTGATTCTACTATCAAATAGAAGTGCAAGACCTCTTGACTATACATTTTTAACTGTGATATTCCTGTCACACTACACTTTTTGTTGATGAAGTGTTTGGAAATGATTTTCTTCCCTTATTTATATTTGGTCAATGCATTTGTTTATTTCTCTAGCAAAAATGCCTTAGACATTTTTTAAGGTAGTCAATAAATTCAGTGGCGCGCTTGTTGGACCAATAGTCCCCAAGTAGGACCATTTTTGGCCGACCATCACTATAGATGTCAATTTCATTAATTTTAAGCTCTGCACCATCCATTTAGGTGCTTTTGATTCATAAAGTTTTCTATCATCAATTCGGATTTCCTAGTATACAAGTGGGAAGTCTAGCTTTATGGCTTGTCTATTCTAATTTATCCATTTTCGCATTGTTTTCACTTTTTTTGTGTCTAGAGATGGTCTTTTTTCCACTAAAAAATTTGCCCTAGTGTTATTATATTTTCCATGTCAAGTCAGGCAGCTACTTGGTTGACTTCATCTTTACAAGATACTTTGTCGAAGGTCAAAGGGGATTCGACCTTCATCTTTCCTTTTTGTATTGCTGCAAAGGTCGAATCTTCCGACAAAGTTGCAAATGCTTTGTACCGCTTCTTTTATTTCTTCTTTCTCCTCATCTAGTCTAGACTCTAAACTCAAAGTCCTTAATGAAGTTGTTATTTAAGTCCTTCCAATGGAAGGATTCACCTTGTGCCTCTTCAATTTTGTATCATTTGTTGGACAAGGCATCCACAGTAGACGGGAACATATTTGACCAAACGTTCATCTTTGTAACCAAGTATTTTCCACTCTTTCTCACAACATTGAATATGCTCCATACTTAAATATTGGGATGTCGGACTCTACAGATAATTTCCTTCTACCAAATCGTTTAACAAAGTAAGTAGTTGTAGTAGTCCACGTTTGTAGCGGGGTGAATGGGTGTCCAGTGAAAATTTGGACAAGATTCTACATTCACCCTTAATCCCCGATCGCCTTAGATACTTTGTCAACATGGGGTGACAAAGACTTCCACTCAATAAAACGCAAAGGACTTTTAAGTCTAAGGGAACCAAAGTCAAGGTTTATTTAATTTTTATCTCATATAAAATGGTTTCTTCTATTACGAAAAAACATGATCGACTTCTTTTGATTGGAATTGCATGTATCAACCGACATTCTTTGGTCACCGATTCATAGTTTTCTAGCAGCGATTAATATGGTTTAGCGTCAGAATTTTTTCCAACAAATAGCGGTGAGCCTCCTAATATTTCTACTTCGACATTAGGCTCAATGTCATCCTTTTCTTCATGCATGACTTGGTATAATTGTTTGGTCTCAGAATACTCCCATACTTGAATCGAATGATTGCCTATTTTAGGCACAGTGGGATAATGATCTTTTTATTGCTGCCTTCCAACTTAATCTTATCCCTTTCTAGGGAGATGGTAGCTCTCATTTTTTGTCCCTTCCAGGGTCTCCCATGTAAATTTGGATATGGTAGTATACCCTCAACTAAGTCAATTACCTCAAAGTCAACAAGGGTTAGGATACCCATTACAATTGTTTCAACATTCCTTAGCATACCAGTTAGTTCCAAGAAGCATTGGTCTGCCAACTTTATATAATTTGTTGTCCTTTGTAATGTTGATTTGGCTAGCTTGATCCATGATCCTCTAGGTAAGAGATCTAAAGTCGACAATAACCTGATTTACCATATGTCCATTTATTTCTAAGTCAACATGAGGATAGTAGTCCTCATAAAATTTCTCATGTTTGAGCTAGAGAAGGTGTTTGATCAGTTGGAGTTCATCCATGCATTCCTTCAACATATTATGTCAATCAGTCAATCGACTAATTGCTTTTCCTTGAGTAACTCAAGGAATTCTACCAGGATGTTATCTCGACTCAACATTCCTTCATGGTACTTATCATATTGAGCGAAGTCATTATATCCGAAAAAATGAAGTGCTTCTTTCATTGATTCTTCTTATTGCCCAGCATCTAGGTATTGAGTATTGGGTCTTTGTTGCCTTGATACCTGCTCCCTGCGAGGGTGATTTTCTTGTCTTACCTCAGACCTACTTACAACATGAAGACTTTTTTAATTCAATAATTTATGTTTCGACACTTTATGAAGTTAACAACCCTTTTATTTAAGACCTATTCTAAAATCTTAGGGCAACCTTCTAAACTATGGTCACCCAACACACATGCTACAAAATTTTAGGACGGTTATGTCCTTGAATGGGAAGTCGGGGGCCATATGCTCTCCCTATCGGCATGTGAAACAATAAGGTTTTCCCTGACACTGACATCAACCTCTACCGAATTCCTTACGACCTCTTCCTCCTGGGTATCCATTGCAATTTTAATGGTTGATAGGAGTATCCTCTTCCACCCTGCGCATTAGGATCCATTGACTAATCCCCTGCTTTTGTGTGATAAATTGAATAATAGTTCAGTTTATTGCATCCGTTTAATTGGCATTCCTGAGTGGAATGCATTTCTTCCCCGCATATTGCAGACCATTTTGATTTAACATTTTTGAAATTGTATGAGCAATCTCTAGTGGTGTGGTTTGTTGGCAATTGACAGATTTCACAATATAAGTCAAGTATAAACAAATGTCTTGCTCGAAGGAATTTGCAAACTTACAATTATTTTGTGTCCTTCATTCATGCAAATAGTGCACTAGATCCCGTTCCATCAAACAACAAAGTTTTTAAAAGATTGTTGCAGTTGTTCCAATTTTTCCTCTAATCTTTTATCTATCGACGAGGAAGTCAATGAGCAGTCATTATCAATTTCAATGTGCTAGGATTTTTTGAGTGCTTCTTCACATGTGGTTATCTCGTGCATTTTCAATGGTTGTCTGATTTTTTGTAGTCCAGCTACATACCATTGAATGAGGAAATTTTCATCAATATTGTAATTAATCTAACTCAATGGATCCTTTTATCTTTTATCATATTCTCGAACTGATTCTTCGGGCTTTTGCTTGATCTCCTTCAGTTTTTGTGCAGCAAGATGACGAACATCTTGGGCTTTGAAGAAGGAAACAAAATTATTTTAAATTCTAGCTTTTGTTCGTGGTTGATTATTTGTGAAATTCATGAACCAAGTGAGAGCTCTCTTCCTAAGATAGCCTGCAAACTAAGCCATCTGCTTATCTTCATCATTGATATCGCCTACGTCCCAAAACATTTCACAAACAAACCAATGTCTTTTGGGGTCCTCTTCTCCTCCATAGCGAGGAATATGGCTCGCCCATTTGTTATTTTTAAGAATTCGATGGGTTAACTTGCTTCAATCGATTGATTGGGTGGTGTGGAACTGATTGCTCTATTATGGTGGTCAATCGGTTGTTGTACATAGACTGATATTTGGTCAATTTCAGGATCAACACCTGCTTTTATATGTTCATCAACTATAGGCAAACTTGATTCTTTTTCAACTTCAACACTTACAACCAAAAACACTATTGCATCGATTTGGCAAGCTTTGTCTACATGCTTTTTAAACAAGTTCACCAAGGGTTACAACACTTCATCAAGTTATGTATAAGAATAATATTTTATTCTATAGTTAACAAACTCAACAAGAGAGGTTCATCAATGAGATCTCTTATTTTAAGGAGAATATTGCTAACTTCCTCATTTCTAGCCCAAGATTGACTGGTCGTCAATATTTCTACAATGATTTAATCACTTAGGTTCCTTGGTCATCTTTTTAGTACCAAAACAAGGAGGGTTTTGATTCTATATTCACCCTTTGATCGAGAAATTCATGAATTCTAATACTGGTCAAAATTTAACATCTAAGAATCGGGGAGGCTGGAGTGGGAGGGGTAATAGTAAACCTCAAAGAAAAGACAGAAATAAAGTTCGCATGGGGACTAGGCACTGCCACGAACAATCAAGCTAAAGCTCTCTCTCTCTTTGGCAGGGTTTGAATATTAGTGTGGCTAATGGTATCAAAAAGTTGATTATCATTGGTGATTCTATGACGGTAATTCAAAAACGTTTGAAGCTCTCCGAGAATGAGAACATCCTCGATGTTGAATCCTCTTCAGTCATTACCGGGATAAATTATTTATTAAAAAAATTTGAAAGGGTTAAAATATTCCATGTGTTGCGGGCTAACAACCAGATGGCGGACGCGCAAGCCAATGTCGGGATGGCCTTGGAGCAAGGCTCCTTAAGTATCAATCACTCCGTTAAAATATGTCACATTCCTTGATTTGTATTAATTTCTCCAGGTTGGCGTTGTACAGATGGGGTACGGGTCTGCAACACATCAAATTGGCAATGATTAAAGTTATATCCCCGATGGCGCCTTGCACTGCATTGGGAGCTGGGGTGGTTGGTAAGGAGTTATGAAACAGGTGTGGTAGCCGTAGATCAAAGGTCATGTGTTGTGACGGGAGGGCGATGCATCCTTGGTTATTTACCTAGTGTTTTAATATAGTTCCATTTGTGGGGTGGGAAGGTACCATCGCAATTCGCTCCAAGCTAGTTTTGGCAGTGGAGGAGATGGAGGGTAGCTGCTATGCCATGATGCTGAATCGCTTCGCATTTATGAAGGACAAGACGGGAAGGAATGTCAAAATTAACCAGGCCATTATTGATAGCAGCTTGTTGCAAATGGTAAATCAAAGGATTTTCCCAATACAGGGTAGAATCGCCACGAAGATGGCTTCTGCAAGCAACGGAAGTGGTGGCGGAAGAGGGTAGGGACGCTTCGGGAATATAGAAGGTTTGGTTGACAGTTCATGCAAGTAGGTGGTAAAGGAAATTGTTAAAGAGATCAATGAGAACATGGTGGTTTTGTACACCCAGTTGTCAGGACTCGGCAAAGACATGGAACTACTGCAAAAGACTATGGAGAGCATGTGCATTTACATGATGAATCTGCAACAAAAGGTGGAGAACATTGAAATTAAAGTGGAGACTGCAACGGTAGAGGTGTTAAAGGAAGTCTTCAGATTTGGGGACTATCATGTCCCTAATGATGACAATGTTGTAGACGTTGCCACTGTTCGGGACCCGGAACTTGGAGTGGGCGGTGCTGAAGAATTGGTTACAATTGCAGAAGAAGCTTCGAGAAAAATTGACCCTTGTAGCAGCGGATGGTTGTTTCTTTTTTAGTTATATCTATGTTTTGTCGATCTATAGAATACGTCAGTGTTTTTTGGAAACTTTACAGTATAGGCTATCTACAAAGCTCATATGTAAATAAGGTTGGTAGCAATAGGTCCTTCTTCAGTTTAAAACTATGAATATTTCTGAGAACTTGCTCTCCAAGATTGTATGGGACCTAGCCCTTTTCCAGTTTATCTAACGAAAATGCTACCCATTTCTTTAAAAAAAAAATTAACATTTAAGAATGACATATTATAGGTCCAGAGTCATTTACGTCCATAGCTTTGACTTGTCTCCATCGGATTAAACACAATTTGAGACTCTCACTTCGCTCTGCAGCCATCGAGGCTACAACTCTCCACTTTGTGTGTTCTTCGACATCCTCAGAGTCTTGTGCACCAGTGATCTGCCACTCTGGGCTTTCAGGTTGACTCAAGTGACACATTATTCTTGCATTATGTATCTCCTCTCTTTTTTGACAATGTTTGTCCCTCAAAATTTTCTATATATCAGTTGTTGGTTTATAATAATATGTACAGCATTATGTCCTCTTGTACGAGCCCTCATCAAGTGTGTCCTCCCTAGTCTTTTTGGACAAGATGCTCTTCTTCAAACTGGCTCCTCGATTTTGGTCAATTCTATAGCATTACAAGTCTTCACGGATAGTCCCATCCCCCATTGGTTCCAACTTGCTCTTGGTTGGTGACGAGGTAGGCCATGGGGATACTTATTTGCTGAGAAACTAGTCCCACACCTCTTTTGGTATCATGATAGCCAACTTCTAGAAATTGTTCCCACTTTTCTCCCCTCTATTCATCATTGATATTGATTGGTTCACACAACGAGGATTAATACTCAACAATATATCTAACACCCATTTCGAGAAGAAATTTATAAAGTAACAAAAGTATTGTGCATACGAAGCAGCGATGGAAATCAAGGTAGAACTGAACTTTAATTTTTTTCGATGGAGATTTGATCCTCAATTACTTGTTCTTCACAGTGCTCTTATAATTTGTTCGACCCACTCCTACAAGTTTGTTCACCCCCAGTTGATGTTTTTTTACAGCAACCGTGCATCAGTGGTCACACAACCATTAGGCAATTTGTCAATGTATTTTTTCAATTTGACATGGATGGATTCAAAAATATTTCATGCATTTTTGTGAAGAATTGAGATCTTGCTTCAACTAAAGACGATTTCTCCTCACATAATTCATCGGGTAATTATTATTTTTTCTCCACCACCTTTCTTGGATCTCTTCTAAACTAAACATCCATGGGTGCATCTTAAGTCAACTCAAGTTTTGAAACTGTCAATGATGTAACCAATTTTCCGTTGATGATTTTTGACAGCAACCCTGCTCCATTGGTCAGACAACCATTTGACGATTTGTCAATGTATTTTTTCAATTCGACGTGGATGGATTCAAAAATATTTTGTGCATTTTTGTGAAGAATTGAGATCTTGCTTCAACTAAAGAGAATCGATTTCTCCTTGCATAATTCCTCGGGTAATTATTGATTTTTCTCCACCACTATTCTTGGATCTCTTCTAAATTAAACATTTATGGGTGCATCTTAACTCAACTCGAATTCTGAAATTGTCAACAATGTAACCAATGTTGTAATCTAGCAAAATGTATACATTGTTACCAACATATCCATACACCAAGCAGATGTTAAGCAAAGGAAGACAAGCAACACATAAGATAGAGCAAAGAGAGAAATAAGAGTAGTGGTAAACTAGCCAAAACACTTATTGTATTAATCCACATCTGTCACTGCATTCACTATCACCATATTTCATATATAAACTAGACTGACAATTACAAGTAACTACCTTAACTATTCAGTGAGTCAACCCGACTTATATATTCAACAGAGAGTCTAGTCGGCTATCTGACTTGTGGGTCTAGTCAACTGAGTTGACTAGCCCTTCCAACAAGTACATTAACATTTTATCTAGTTGTCTCAACATTATATTGTTCATAAATGTTCATCGTGCATTTCTAGTGTAACAAATGTAAACCAATGACCTAATTCAAGCAAACCTTGTCGCAATAGCCTCTTTGTCAAAGAATACTTAACAATATAAATAAAGAGCATAGGTAGAAAAATCATTAATTACTCCAAGCAGTGACTTACTAACAAACTAAGAACATAATACTTTTTTTCCAAGGAAAGTCTCACAAGGAAACCCAAGGGATGTGTTCCAACATTCATGGTTGGCATCCCTAGTAAACACAATGTCGTAGACTAGTACGCCTAACCAAATTTATAGGGAGTGTCCCCTCCTCCCCCTCACTTCAACCCTGGGACCACACTCTGAGTAGGAGCACCCTTGGGAGCATGCTTCCAAAATCCAAAAGCGTGGTCCAAACCTTTTGGACACACTCGATGCCAATTCGATAGCGCGATGCTCCCGAGGACACTATCGAAGAGAGGCAGTGCACTCCCTAGATGCTCCCTAGGCACTCCCTTGGCACTCCCTAATGGTAATGTTAAATCCTCATGTTTCATTTTTATCCTTTTTCTTAAATTTTTAACATTACCGTTAATTGCCTCAGAATGTATGAGAGTGGTTCCAACCCCATTGCACTTCATATGGAGAAAACAAAATATCATATCCCATTCAAAATTCAGCAAACTTAATAATTTTCAGGATTAGAAGATCAATAGGATTACAGCATTTTCATTGGATTCTATCATGTATGAGGGTATGTAATTGGCATTTAATCAAGAGCACCAAGCCCTATATGTACCCCAATGTTGGTGGTGTTGATCATTGAACTCATTTGTCATGGCCATAGCAAAAATGTACCCTTCACTCAAACCAAAATCATTAATCCGACATGTTAAGCTTTTTCTACCATATTTCAAGGCTTGGATAAGGCAATTTCACCAAAATTAGGTAGTGTCCACTGATGTCCCTAGAGGATCGAGATAGAGACAAAGACTAGACAAGAAACAAAGAAGGAAGGATAATACTAATGATGAGGATCTCGATATAAGTAATTGTGGAACATTGTTTGTCAAGGTGTGATGGAGTATACATTGTGGTCCTACCCCACAGCCACAACATTTCGCAACATGGGTGCTTTTACAATTGGTGAACACTTCTTCTACAAAGAGGTGTTTAGCAACTAGCTTAGTTTATTGATTGAAGTCGATGGACCTTTCAGACTTCATACTTCAGTGTTCTTAGTTTATTTTGTAAACATATCTATTTGGTCAAATTATTGTTAGTAGTTGATAGATGACCTATTTCATTGCATAAGTTAATGGTATAAATTCTTTTGTAGCTTAAAAAATTGTATGTTTGTTTGTAATTGCTAAAATTTAGATCCTCCTCCACTTCGCACTCTAGCAACCTTGCTCTAATGCTATGATACCACTTGATGGCAGGAAAATCGAATTTTCCTGCTACAACTCATCCATTGGTCTATACTTAAATCTCCACACGATCTCAACATAACCCATAACTAAATTCAATACAAAATTCACAAAGAATTTAACTACAAATCTTCCATCAGTAGTTTGACCAATGATTCTTAGTCTCCACCATTTAACACATGCAACAAATTTTATTTCACTAAATCTTCAATAAGATTTCTTTGTCTGATTCACACGCATAGGCACTCAATACTACCAATTCCCAATTTTAAGAATTCTTCAATGATCATGCACATAGACACTTCATACACGGAAGACATGAAACTTCATTTCATTAACAAAACTTGTACATACAAAAATACTCAAAAACATTTGTTTCTCTCTATGAGCCTGATTTTACATTCATCTAGCCATTAGCCTTGCCCGTAGGCTAACAATGCTTAAATACAACATTAGAAGAAAAGTATATTTTCCTACATCCATTATTCACTCATTGATTTATTCCATAAAGCTCTCATGATTTATTCCCTAAAGCTTTCATGATTTATTCCCTAAATCTCTCATGTTTTTCAAGGTAAATTAGCTTTTGCCTTATGGACAAAATCTCACATGTCCATAGCTTTTCTAAAACTAACTCATTAGTTATAAAACTCATCAAATATACCAATTTGGAAAATACAATTTATTTACATAGAAGAATGTAAATTCTTCTCATACATCAAGACCCCATTTTGAAGCTTTTTCTCAGCAATTACTTAATGACTCAGAAAGCTCTAACGCTCTTGCATCAGACTCCCAAGATAGAAAAAGTTCATGACCTCCTGGTCATGTTTCATTAATTTTTTAATCCTCCGAGATCCCAAACATTGCATTGTTGTTGATCATCCATCTCATCATGTTGCTGTCCATATGCTTTTGCTTCTGTCGCCTTCAATATTCTCAATCTCCAAACCTTATGTTGTTGTCCACTTGCTTTGCTAATGCAAAGCCTTACAGTCAGCTTTTCCTTGTTGCTAGCTGTCCTTTTCCTCTTGTCATACCTTCTCCAGGCCATCTTGTTCATCAACATCCACAACATGTACATTTCCTCATCTAACTTTGTTTTTTACTATTGTAACTTGCTTGCATCTCTCACTTGTTATTGCATTTCCATTTGCATAAGAATCACAAAAAATTTATTCACCTCTAGTTCAAAATACTTCTGCTGGCCATACCTTACAGTGTCATTCACCTTAGTATCTTTCAAGACAACTTCCTCCTCTAGTTCCAGTTCTGCATGTTGGATATGCACCTTTGGATCTAATAGTTTCTTTTCCAAATAAGCTAACTCTTCATCCAAATTAGCAAACCAAAATTGACTTGGTTTTATAAAATCTTTGCAACATTCATTACCATTGTCCTTCACCAACCACTCTTCCAAAAGCTTCACTTCTTCTTCGAAGTCCACATCTACTTCCTTTGGCAAAAGACTTTCATGCTCAATTATATTGCTTGGAATCTCCTTGAGTATGTCTTCATGTTCATCATTTCTCTTTGTACCTCCTTTCACAAGCGTTGCATTTAAGTGTTGCTCTTCATCCTGGCTTAGAACAGAGTAAGAGTTTTGTTCTACTTCACCCTCATCACTTGTAACAGAATTTGCATTTCGTTCTTCCTCTAATTTTGAGACAATTGTAGGTAATTGTTCACCATCTTCCATACCTTCATCCACAGAAAATTCATTAGTTTTAAGAAAAGGAGAATCTTGGATCTCATCAATTCCTTCATCCTCTTCTTCGCCAAGAACTAGTCCTTGTTTTGGTTCACAATTGTGCACTTTTTCTGCCTCATACTCAACTGCTTTAAATTCCCCTTCTTTCAACCAGGAAGAAGGTACAGCAAGAAGGAAAGGACGCCAGCAACAAGAAAAATCTCACTATAAGACTTTGCATTAGCAAAGCAAGTGGATAACAACAATATAAGGTTTGGAAACCAGGAGAGATGAAGATGACATAAGCAAAAGTCTTTGAGCAGCAGCATGATGAGATGGATGATCAACTACAATGCAAACTATGGGACCCTAGAATCAATGACAAATGACCAGGAGGTCATGGAGCCTTTCTACTTTAGGATTTTGATGCAGGGGCATTAAATCTTCCCTAAGCCATCGAGCTTTTTGAAGAAAAGTTCCAAAGGGGCTTCAACATTGAAAAGGAATTTTAATTCCTTATTTGTAAATAATCATAGTCTCTTTTATTATTATAGGAAGTGTGAGCCATAGGTTTACAAAAGCTATGGATAGGCAAGATTTTTTCCATAAGGCAAAAGCTAATTTAACTTGAACAGCATGAGAGCTTTAGGGAATAAATCATGAGAGATTTAGGGAATAAATCAGGGAGTGCTTCAGGGATCTAAAAAAAGTTACTTTTCTTCTAGATTTGTATTTAATCATTGAAAGCCGTACGGAAAAGCTAATGGTCAAATGAATGTGGAATCAGCCCAAGAGAGAGGAATTAGTGTTTCTGAGTATTTGCATGTACAAGATTATGAATGAAACATAATTTCATGCCAATTTGTAATCGTGTGTATGAATGAATGAAGAATTTCAACATCTTTTTATAATCTAGAATTAAGTGAGAGGAAAATATTTTGTACATGTATTTGTCTTGCAGGACAGATAGGAGAAAGCTTTGTACAAGCAGATTGGAAACGAATTCAAGTCAAAGAATTCGAGAAAGGCTCTCAGGAGTAAAAGAACCCTGTAGGATGAGGGGAAGATACCTTATCAGAATAAGCATATGAATAAGTCCATGAGATAGTAAATGTAATGCACATGGAGCGGCTTGAAATCATGGTATATATTTAACTTGGAGTTTTATTGACAGAAGTAAATCAATGCGAAGCACCAGTTTGTTAATGATTGGTCATGTGTGTAATATGATCATAAAGGAATTTATGGTTAGTTGGGTTTTGACCATATGTTTATTAGATAATATGTTGTGTGAGTGAATTTTGTAAGAAAACTAAAATTTTCAGGTGGCAGTTGCAAGTTCAGTTAGAACGAGATAGTCTTTAGTCTTGATTGAAGGAAGAATGAGTTAAGACTCCAGTGTTGATAGGAGAGAGAGAAAGAGTAACACTCTCAGTTAACTCGCAATCAGAACTCGAGCTTCTAAATTTGAACTAGGTCTCCTTGCATGCTCGAATTGGGTCTATAAAGTAGGGGGCGAAGGCATAGGAAATCACAAGTTGGTTAACAAATTTGGGAGGTTATTCTTTGGTTGTGTGTGCGCAGAATTGAGAGCTTGAGTCCTAAGGAATAGGAAGTCACAAGCGTGCAAGAGAATAGGAGCCTCAAGTGCGCAAGAAAATAGGGACTTATGTGCAAGGAAATACAGGCAGATTTGCACAAGGATTTAGGAGCCTCTTGTGCACTAGGACATAGGGACCTAGTGCGCAAGGAAATGGCGGATGATAGTGCACAAAGATTAAGGAGCAGAATCAGGGATTTGCAATGCGAGTCAAGCTAGTTCAGCAAATGATTAGTTGTGAGCTAGAGGGTCGAGATCAAGCAATGATCAAGGCATGCCGAAATCAATTGTATCAGCTAAGATTAGTGCGAAGTAGAACGCTTTCTCAGAGATAGATTGCTTTGTAATAGATCAATTGCTCAAGAACAATAAATAAAATACCACAACAAAGATAGCAGGTTTTCCCTTTTAGATTTCCTTGCTAAACAAGTGTGTCAATTTGTGTGATGTGTTTTTATCTCTAGTGTTTTATTCTGCTGCTTATAAATTGTTACAAAACTCTATGTCTTGCTGAAAGTAAAATTGGTTTCAGTTTCAGTTGCCTAGTTTACAGTTATTCATCTAAGTAGTTGCAGAGTTTAATGTAAATTTAACAGGCTCAAACTTCAAACCAAACACTTGTTGACACAAAACTAGCCAAATCCCCAACAACATCAACAAGAAAAAATTGAACTAACCCCTTGGGCTTTCTTAACACTAAATTTACCTCCAAAAATTTGGATGTAATGCTACAACGATGTTGACATATTAGAGGGTCAATATTGCAAAGTTCACCATTCAGCAATGATTCATAAACATTAAAGCTAGTTGACTCAATATTATAGAGTTCACTATTCGGCATTGACAGTTGTGAGTACCTTAGCCATATAGGTATGTTGTTGCAAAGGCTTTATTCCAGCCCAACCTTGTTCCACAGGTATAATGTAGAGCTTCAAGGGATATTCAACGATTAGTATCCAAAAGGGGCAGCACATGTTGTGTTATTTTTCACAAGTTTCAAGTTTAGACTCCAAGATATATATTTTTAGTAATGCTTCCATGTGAATTGAAGTGACCATCAATTGTTTGGCAGAGGCATGGGTCTATGACAACAATCTTATTGGCACTTTCAAATTCTTGATTTTGCTATTTTTAGTAGTTTCTATTTTTAGAAACTTGATCTTTTCAAAAAAGAAAAGACATTCTTGGAGACCTAGTATTGACTTCTCCAAAAGGGTGATTTCAAATTTTCAAGATGGCACCTTTTTCAATCGTATATAATTAGGTTCACCTAATAGGATGATCCATCATAGATCCAAATCCATAAAATTGTCTTGAGAAGAGTGATGGGACCTGTTACCGCAAACTCTAGCACCTTAATGTGAAGCCTCACTAGAGACTCGACGTTATGGGCAACAATGGGATCCACCACAACTATGACCTTAGCAATGGTTCACTCGGGTGGATTTTATCACCACAAGGGAGGATTCCCCAACAGGTCTTGGAGATTAACCCAAAGAATTCTTAAGCCAAATATTCTCCAAGGATCCTACGATATAAACACCCTGAATAATCTTCAATAATATAGGGATTTCGGTGAAATGAAGTAGTGAGTTCAAAGAATCTATGGTTGGGTCTAAAGGGCTAAGATAAGTCTTGGAGATGCTCAAATAGATTCCAAATACATGCTACTTTGAATTTAATATAAAAAAGGTATAAAGTGATGGAAAATGAAGGATCAATGCCTTGTCTTATCAATGAATCTTTGGACATGTGGAGTCAAACCATGAGTGATTCAATGGTTGAAGACCTTGGTTGGAGCAAGAGAGAAAATCTTCAATCAAACCCTAGCAATTTTCAGTCAATAGGAGATTTAAAGTCAAGGATTGCAACTCTAGTTTCCATTATGGATACTTAGTGACAAATCTTGCAAAGGAGATTTTAGAGCTATAAAATGTTTCAAAATATCATGAAAATTTCATAGACACCCTAATTTTACAACCTTACAAAATAGAAGAAGATACTAACAACAAAATAACACAATTCACCATAGCATCACTTCATCAATCCAACAAAATCCATCCAAACAATTTTATAATCCCCAAGACGATTCGCTCAACTTGAAATATCCATAGCCAAATTTTTACAAGATAAAAAAGAACACAAAATTTTCAGATTGCTATGGGATTTTTGCATCAGAACTCTATGAGAAAATGAGGTCTCAACTCCCTCTAGAGCCTCAACTCATTATTACAATAATTTAATATTTTCTAAGCTAAAAGCCCCTAATTCGACCTAAGGAGGTGCCAAAGGCCCTCTCTACAAATTAATTAATATAAATTATGTAAACTAGGGTTTCTAATGCCACATATACAAAAATTAGGGGTAAACGACCATGACCCTTTGCTCAAATGAAGTGTTGTTGGTGAAGCATCCCCCCTCCAAGGACACTCCAATGCACATGGATTCTTCAATAAGTCTCCAAAACATCCACTAAACTCCTTCAAATTGCCCCACATTTGGGTGCACAAGCCCCAAGGGACAATACTTTATCTACAAGGTGACTTCAAAACTGCGCAAGAAATAAAGCTTTTTAACGCCGCAACCATCCTCCAATGTGGGTACACCAGTCCTCAAATCACAACAAAGAACCCTTCCAAAAGAGCTGCTCCAAAGTGGGCAATCAAGCTTCTTTTCCTCCACCCAAATAAGCAAATGCAATGGGCAAGTGAACCGAATGGATGCTCCAGCCCTCATGTCATCACACAAGGTGGGCATTCTAGTGTGCCAAGGCTCTGAACCTTCCTTCATATGTGGGTAAATGCACCTCCAAGAAGCACCATAAGTTTCCCTCCAACGATGTATGCATGGGTTTTAAAAGTGGACTTCCCCTCCTTAGTGGTGGGTCTCCAAAGGTGAAACAACTACTCTTATCATACAAAAGACACCCAAGTGTCAATCAATGTGGACAAGGGCTCCAATGACGAAGAGTACAGCTTCATAAATTCCTTCAACCAAGATAGCTCCTCAAGTTATCCCAAGCATCTTCGACTATATAGGTCTGCCCTAAATGTGTTCAAGTTGTCCATACCTAGGGTGCCACTTGAATTCCCACTGAATTCCAAAATAAAATGAGGTTGGCCCTGTCAACTTAGAAGAACTTAAAGTATATTCCAGAAACACAGGTTGGCTAGAAACCATATGTACAAGTTGGCCTAGTTGATTTCCTAACTCGAATTGGACATGTATATATATATATATATATATATCCTCATTCTTTTTGCATCATTTAATCTGTTTGCGCAAAAACTAGGAGGACGCTCATTTAGCCTTTGGCTGAGTACCCAGGTTGTTATTAGGAGAGGTAGAGTTGCTATAAAATCATCAACATTTGACAGATCCTGAAGATGGCCACCACACTAACAGTAATTAAACATTGTGCCACACTTCAAGTCTACTGGAAATGGTCATCAAGAAGTGTACTTAACATGAAATCTGCTACAGGATCAGATGGAATGTTTGCTTACAATTCTACTATTGGTATTCACCCCAAATTGCCTTCAGAGGAGGCACAACGAACAGATCTAGCATGTTATGTCAAATCAATCACAGTGGTTCAACAAGGAGTCAATTATACAATTTATAGTACATCCATAATCCTCTAAGACCGTTGCTTCATAGACTTGTCAATAGTGTTGTTGCCACAAAATCTAGAAGGCCTTATAGAGGGGTACCCTATAAGGCACTCACTAGACCAAGTGACAACAATAAGGCAGTAGCCCAATGTCACCACAACTACTACCCCCTGCTCTTTATCGATTTTGACCAATGGGAGGAATCCCGGTATATAGGTCACCTAAGATATATTCTAAGCTTCAAGGTATAACACAGTGCGCTTATAAGGGATGACACAACTTAGGCATAAGGCTCAAATAGTGAAGAAGAGGCAATTTGCTTCCCTTAGAGAGGCCAAACTAGGGCACACTAGACCTAGGGTTTGATTAATAGCATGGGAAATGTTATGACCCGAAGTCAAGGTACCAAGAAAAGGTTTGCAATAATATATTCTAGGAAGATGATGGCACATGAAACCTTCATGAAGCCCTCCAGTTTAAGCTTTAACCAAACTAGGGTTTCTCCTAAGGCAAATTAGTTAGGGCAAGCGAAATTATGGAGAAAAATGGATGGATTAGCCACCAAAAGGAATGAATTTAAGGCAACCACTTCTACTCTTGTCGTTGAATCGTTCCAAGACCAAACATCTCTCTCCCTGAGCAATTTGCACTAAGCCCTAGATGAGGCCACTTATGCTTGAGAGGGCTGAAAAAAGAGAAAAGAGGAAGAGTGAAATTCAATTTGTTGATAAAAGAAAAGTTGATCACCTACTAGACAAGGCCAGTGCCTAGTCCTTGGGTGGATGGAGTCAATGGATTCTTAAGATTGGCAAAGGAGTAAGGATGTTTTGATGCCCAAGCAACAGATCCCTAACTATTACCTTTGTGAGGGATCAAAATTTACTTGGGAGAGCTATGTAAGATTCACCAAGGTGATTGTCATTCACATATCATACATGAGTAATGCATGCAATAATGAGACCTAGCTTCCATACAATTTATCTCTGATAACAAAAGTGCAATAGAAAACCCTAGATCATCAATCTATTCCATAAATTAGACATAAAATCAGCAATTTTCAATAATAAAGCTCACTTACAAGACAATATGCATGAACAATCCAATTATTGATCCAAGGCAACTTCTCCAAAGACAATAATATAGCTCCAATAAGCAATGATCTCCATAGGTCACATATTCTCCAAGATACAAAGAGGTTGAAATTATCCTAAGGATGGTCGAAATAGTCCAAGTGATGATGATGAGCAACAATGATCCTCTCCTATATTTATGAGGATGAGGTCTAATATTACCCTATAAGCCACTAAAAACAAGTAAAATCACTAAAGATGCTAGGGTTACAAGCCAACCCACTAGCTTTTGACCTAATGTGCAAAATAAGCCCACATGTGTGAGCCGCTAGCCTTCTAGGGCTCACGTCATGCATGAAATGTGCTCCAAATGCCAAGCGTTGTTGCTATAAGGTGCCAGTTGTGATGTAGTAGCATGTAAAAATCATGGCTTGAGGGTTGGCCCTCAAATCAAGCTCAATAGGTCCCTATGGTCCCAAAATCTAGCTGGGGCACCACAAACGGGTCTATCTTTGCTCCACCTGCACATAAAGTCTATCTTTGCTCCAATGTTGAGGGATTTTCAAGTGCTACTAGCCCTCCCATGTCTCTGAAGGTGAGACCATGATCTTCTGAGCCTTGAATTTGTTGCCATCCCTCATATAGTGCTAAGGCCGACCTGGGGGCATGCTAGGTCCAGGTGTGTCATCCTGAAGAATCATCAAATCTAGTGCAAAGTGGTAGAAAGCCCTAGGTGCAGGAGGTGTCTAGGGTGATGTGCTAATATTGCTCAAAGGCCCAAGGCTCTCAATGATTCACCTGTTAGTGCCAATATACTCCTTTGATGGCCTGGGTACCTATGGGAAAGGTGCCTAATACATGAGTTGTTGAACCACCTGACAATCACAACATAGATTCTAGTGAAAGCAACTAGTCATTAGGGACAATAATCATTATTGAATCTAAGTGAATCAAACTTGAAAGTAATGGGCTAGTTAATACTTCAAATAAGGATTCCCTTCCAAAATCGGGTCCTTGAACTCACTATTGTGTTTCCTCCCTAGGTAAAAGTGGCTAAGGGACAACCTTATTAGGTGTTTCTAAACTGTAAGGGGAAGTAAAATTTCCTCAATCCACCCTTCAATTGATAGGTATTGGTGAATAATAATAATGGTATGGAGGGGAGAAGACTTCATGGCCAAGTGCCATGGTCAAAGGGACCAGCATGATGGAGATCCACATCTTAAGTGTATAGATGTCAGGAGGAAGCAATCGTGGATGCATGACTTACCAACTCTGCCTTTGCTTTTCCACCTCTTCTGTGCGCCTTTTACTTTTGCGTGGTTTTTCTTTGTATTACTGCTCATAGCTCAAAGGGTTAGAACTTACTTTGAATGATATAGCAGTTGTATTACCCCTTAATGATGAGTCACTTTATCTCTGATTGGGGTCGAAACATGCAAGGGTTCCTTTTCATGATGTAGTGGAGCAACATATGCTCAGGAACTGGGTGATGGACATAATGACAAAGGTAGAGCTCATGCTAGGCATTTGCCCACATGCTAATTTGTATGTCTCGACCATCTTTTGCATTTTGATATTCTTTCTTTTAATTTTGTTTTGCGGCCATGATATGTTTTTTTTTATTTCTTTTAGTTGCATCAAGCTCACATAGCAAAGTTTTGGGCCCTACCCAGGTATGTGGATGTATGGGAGCCAAATCCCAAAAAACCAATGGTCAATTGAACCCAAAGAATGGATGTGATATAAGGTCTTGTAATGTATGATAGAAGTGATAAGTATGGCATAGGGATAGATGGAACTACGTTATCTCAATCAGGGCTTCCCAAGTAGTGCCCCTCCTATACCCATTAACCATTAGGGGAGGTCCCACTGGACTAGGATCGAAGACTAACGCCCCATTTAAGGTGAGGGAACAAGATAGCGGTTAAAACCCCTCCTTCTTTCAGGTCACCCTATAACCCATATCAAATGCCCAAATACAAACAAGCATAAGCACCCGATTGCAAAATGAATAAAGTGCATTTTGATCAAAAGCCCACCTCCGTCCATGTGCTCTTGCCAAATGGGTGAGAAGCATATGGCTGATGCATGTGGTAAACATAAAATGACACGTCATTAGTTAGTGGTGTTTGTCAGGAGTTGCATGGTTGATCAGTTGGATGTGAAGAATAGGAGAAAAGTTTTCCCTTATAAGGTTGCCCATTTTGGTCGGTAATAAATCGAAACTCTAAAAAGCCATAGGTTCCTTTAGAATTTGCTCACTCTCATATATATATATATATATATATATTGGTTCTTCCGTCATTCCTCATTCTTTCGCCAAAAAAGAAGAGTACCCAACCAACATGGTGGGTAACAAGACCCAAGCCCTTCCCAATTTCCTTGCCCCCTCAAAGAGCTAACCACACTATAAGGCTCTTGGGCCCTTTCTTATTTCTTCCCTTTCAAGGAAGGAACCCTAATCCCTCCAAGATTGTTTCATAGGTACAAGGCAATGCATGCTCTGACCATTGTGTTTTACGAATTTTGAGATATTATTTGCATCACTTATCTTTCTTGAAATTTGGAAGTAGATTTGGATGAGATAGGCATGGAATTCCATTTTTATGATATTCTACCATGTTTTAGCCCTTGGTCAAAGATGGTCAAACTCAAGCTCTGAAAATAGAAATTTTCAATTTTCAAAGATGATCACATTTTCAAAGACCGAGCATCAAGTACAATAGTGGGTGAAAATTGATGACGATCAAACAATATCAATTTTTTGTTTATTTTCAATAGTCGAAATTTTTAGAATTGGGCATTATTTTTGGAGCTTGATATTTTGTATGCCAATGAGACACTACCAAGTTTTGGTCTATTTTTAGTAGTGGGAATTTTTAGAATTGGGCACTATTTTTGGAGCTTGACATTTTGTATAACATGTGGATCCCATTTATCTCTAGTTTGAGAAGTTTGATTTTTGATCAAATTGACAAGATTCAGGTCATATTGGGGATGAGTTTGCATTCATTTTTTATTTTGTTTCTTTCAATCTTCATAGGCTAATTTGCATAATGTATTAGAGTGGATTATTTGGACCACATACACATGTTATTGCTAGCTTTAGGAGTGGAATGCATTAGTTAAAAAAACTTTTTCTAGAGACTAAAGTAATATTTTTCCTTTCGTTATTTTTGGAGCAATGCACGCATAAGGAGACAATTTATGGTTTGAGGATGTCTTTGATGGACTTCTCCCCTTTACACACGATGTTATTATCCTAAGTTAGAGCACATACCTAGAGGTGGTTATTTATCAAAATGGAGGACCTTTCCTTGATGGATTTAATTTTAAAAGTCATTTTCACACAACATTGGCACATGACGTGAGGAGCTTATTTGTGCAGATGGGGAGCTTTCCTTGGTGGAATTACGCTAATTAAACGAGGAGCTTTCCTTGGTGGATTTAATAAAAAAAGTCATTTTCACACAACATTAGCATATGATGTGAGGAACTTATTTGTGCAAATGGGGAGCTTTCCCTGGTGGATTTTCCCTAATTATACATGTTATTTCAACTAAAAAATAAAGAGCATACATTAAGAAAGGTCGTTTTGGTAGACTTGCCTACTTTACATGAGCTATTCTTGTCAAGGAGGAGAGTGAATGCATTGGAAAAGCTTTAACTTGAGCAAATGTTGGTGTACTATAGTATTTTCTTCTTTAATTCATACACCCTCTTTAGAGGAGTTTGTCTCCAGCATGTGATAGCTTTATTTTTCTATTGATAGTTGTGATACTTTCGTAAACCTCCTTGCCTATTCTATAAAGGCTAAAGGGATAGTGAAGAGAATGGTAAGATTTGGTTATTGATTATTGATTTGTCTTGAGTTCTCATCTTCACACCTCACTTTCCAATTCAAGTTATTGTGAGCAATCAAAGTTTTCAATGAGAATAGAGGTCGCCCGCAACTTGTTCATGTGAATTCATCCTTGAACATTTGTGCATAACTATGATTGGAAGTGGTTTAACACTTCTTGAAGTGCTTTGTAGTTGAAGTTATTCTCCCCCAAACTTTGTGATACTTGCAACTTTGGGATAACAATTACATATATTTGGTAACTACATCTCGCTTGTGCATTATGTCTCTTGCTTTGCTTTAATCTTTGAAACAATTAACTTCGGGAATCACTCCCTCTTAATAAATTGTCTAACTCCATAACCCATAAGATTAAAGGTATTGCAATCATTATTTGTAATTTCAATATTTAAACTCGCTAATTTTTGCATTTCCACATGCAAATATACACTTTTAGGGCAAATCTTCATATTCCAAGAAAACATTTACATTGTTTGATTGTAAGTTTCTCGGAGAATTTATCATAGTTCATTGAGAATCTGAAGAAAGGAACCCTAGATTCTTACCACTTTCAGCCAACATGCTAGAAAAGGTACATTGACGATATCCATGTGAAGTGGACACATGGAGATGAACAACTTAAAAAGTTTTTGACTCACCTTAATGGAAACTCGAATAACATCCAATTTACAATGGAACTTGAAGAGTTCTTGGATGTCTTATTAACTAGAAGACATCATGGAACCCTTGGGCACCAGGTTTTCAGAAAGAAAACCCACACTGAAAGTTACTTACATGTTAGCTCTCATCAACACCCCATGCAAAAGATTGGAGTTTTGAAAACACTAGCCACAACAGCAATAAGCATTTCTAAGAATGAGCATCTTTTACAAGAAAAAGGCTATCTAATAAAAGTCTTCAAGAGTATTGGTTACAAGGACAGAGAAATCGAGGCAACCCTTTATAAGACAAGAGGAAGGACACCATCTTACAACACCCATTCGCTAGACAATGATGTCAAAAAGGCCTACCTCCCATATATCCAAGGAGTAACTGAAAGGATTGCAAAAGTCCTCAAAGAGAAAGATATCAAAACCTCATTCAAACCATTAGAAATTGTGAGACAAAGAATGAGAAATGTGAAGGATAACATTGATAGACACCAACAAAAAGGCATTTATAAAATTTCTTGTTCCTGTGGCTTATGCTATATTGGAGAAACAGGAAGATCATTTAAAATCAAGATGAAGAAAAAAGGGGGTGATATCAAAATTGAAAGAGTTTGCACCTCAACCCTTGCAGACCATTAGGTTAAAACAAGGCATCATGTTTGTCTTGAAGATACTCAAATCCTTCCCTAAGAAAATCACTTACCACAAACAACACATAAGAGAAGCCTTGGAGATTGCTTAGAACCCAGAAAACATGAATAAAGATGGTGGTTTAGAAATTAGTAGAAGTTGGCTCCCATTATTCAACCAAGGACTCCTAACAATTAGGTCTAACTATCTTCTTCCCCTTTTCTTTTGTTTTCCCCTCCCTGTTCTCATCCTTGATTGTTCTGCCCTAGATCCCATTTTTTCTTTATTACCCTTACCCTTTCCCTAACTCTAATTTATTTGTTTTATTACTATATTATTTTATTAGATATATTTATTGTTTTATAGCATTTATAAATTATATTTCTAGTTTTAGTATTGATATTTATACCTATTCTTATGGTACTATAGTATTGTTGTTAATATTTATACAAGACTAGTACTACTTATATTATTAGTAGTATAGCATTATAAATAATATTTATATCTTTACTAAAATTTATTTTTTAACCAAAACAAAAATTTATATTAGTAAAATTATGCAACCGAAACACACAGTTGAAGTACATCGGAATGAATACTAAAAGGAAAATTTCTTCAATGAATCTAGAAAGAGGAAGGAAAAAACCATCCTCTTCCCAATAAAAGGAGAGGGTTGGGGAGATCCAATACTAGCCCTTCTGAAACTTGCACCTACTACTTCTTGAGAACAGGGGTAGATTCTTACAAATTGCTTGCACAGGATGAAACAAAAACAAAACATTTCTAAGATTTGAGTAAAACCACCCCCCCCCCAACTAGATCCACGAGCAAGAGAATATTCAGCACCATATTTTAGCGATTTCTTTCTTCGATCTTTCCTACTTCTTGTTAATGGAGGGGAGGGACACTAATCTTTTTTAGAACATCTGAATAGGAAGGAGAAGAAGAGAAAATATTGACCTCCTCCCCTGCCTCTAGTCCAACCTCTTCTTCCTTCTTTTCTGAAAGAAGGTTTTTGTCGTTATCCTTCAATGAACACTCTTCCTCGACGAATGAATTGATGATCTTTGGAAGCACTTGATCTAGAGCTAGTTGATCTACTTGGGCATCTTCAACCATAACTTTTGCCTTTGAGGACTTCAAAGATTCATATTTATTACTGGAGGGAGGATGCTGATGAGATTCAAGCCTACTAGAATGAGGCCTCTTGGATAGATGATTCTTATATTTTCCCTAAAATTGGATTGAATGCTCCTTACTCATCATTACTATGAGAAGATGGCAAATGTTTAGGAGGAGGTTGAGAAGCAAGAGAATTTGGAGAGCTTCTTGCAAGGTGCCCATACTCATGGCAAAAATTGCATTTAAAAGGAACCAACTCATAATCCAAGGCTTGGAGATGGGACAAGCTCTCCAAGTCAAGCTAAATCACCTCACGGAGACCTTTTGCAAAAATCATTTCAATGCAAATTCTGGCATAAGAGAATTTATTTTCCTTGGCCTAAGAACTAGTAATATAGTCGCCCAATTTGTCTCCTACGGCTGTAAAAATACCATCACCGCAGCAATGAGGGGAAGATACAACAATCTAATCCAAACATGCACAGAAGAAATTTTCATCATGGAATTAAAATCCAAACACAAGTGAGCGAGAAACATTACCTTGATGACCATGAAATAAGGTCCAAATCTATAAATCAGATCGCTATCCTCCTTACTTTCAAAAACAAAAGCAAAATGACAATTTCCACAATATAATGTACTAGTGGGCTCATGCTCTACCCAATTAATAGAGGCCCATCCTTAAACAAAGCTATACCTAGTCCAAAGGTCGATGAACTTACCAATCAACTCTCTTCCCTCAAAGGGTACTAACATTCTTCTTCGTAGAGAAGGAAACCCCAAATCAATAAAAGGAATTGAATTCGCCTTTTTAACAAATATGCTTGGGAGACCCATTAAACAAGTTATGATCTCAACAACTCAGGATCGAAGGGGAACTCTAAATTATCGTCTACATGAAAATGGCTTGTTACAACTACAAGTGGCCCAACATACACACCACATATTAAACACTAGTAGCAGAAAATCCCAATGGACTACACACTCATGGAAATGGTTGGGGGAACAAATCAGCCAAGCCAAAAGCAAGGCTCATAAGAGTTAGTAGCTCTCGTGATCAGCTTGAGTGGTGCTCAACTCTTCAGATCAAACTCGATTCGCCACAAACATTGTAGCACTCTACATGCAACAACAAGGAAAACCTTGCAAACGAGCTGGGGGAAAGGCAATGGCTAAGAAACCCTAGCCGCATACTCCCACAACCATTGACTAAGCTCTCATTGCATCCCTTCTTTATATTATTAGTACTATAGTATTATCATTAATATTTATATCTTTACTATATTTTATACTAATTATTATATTATTGTATTTTATACTACCATCATCATATTTGTTCTATAGTATTATAATTTATTATTAATACTTAAATCATTAGTATTACTTAAAAGGTTAGTAATTTAGTACTATTATTAATACTTATATCTATGTTTCTTGTACTATAATATTAATAGGAGCAATATTTATAATGCTAACACTATTGTACCTATAGTTGTTTATATTTCTATCTATTCATATTAATATAACATTATTATTAATATTTCAATAGTATTCCCAGATGCGGGTGTGTAGCATGTCAAGCTGTACGAGGGCGGCTTGGTGGGTGGGCGCGTGGCTTATTGCCACCGCCATCCTGCCTCGCATGAAGCCAGTTTTAAAGTCTCCAGCGAACAACACAATGTCGCATTAATGCAGCTCCTTCCCCCTCTCCAGTCTGCAAGTTTATCTGTTATGGCGCCCCTCTTAATTTTCATTCTTGCTCCTCCCCTGCGCTCATGTCGTTCCAGTGCTGTAGCAGCGCCTCGCTCTCGAGACAGCCCAGGGTATCGTCTGGCTCTGGATCGTTGTGCTAATTCTCCGTTGTGTTTTCATGCCTCTCATAATCCCTTCTGCAATTTCCGTTGTCGCTCCTCCTCAGTCTTTCCCACAGCTGCCTGTTCTGCTCTTCCTACTCATTTCAACATGCCCAGATTGTGCTCAAGAATGAGCTGCAAGAGAGGAAGTTCTCGAGGCCGCATCACCCGCCAGCCCTCCTCCACTACCTCGGACCCATCGTCTGAAGCCTCGGACTTTTGCTTTGACAGTTATCCTGTGACCAGGAATGTCTGTGGCCGGGGTCGAGGGCAGCATAATATAGAAGCGCGCTCTCAGCATTCCCAATCTCACACGACTCACTTTAGGTTCCCCTGTACTCTCAGCAATTCCTCCTTCATCGCTTCAGTTACCATTGAGTTGCGAGAGGATACTTTTGGTTCGGTTGTTGTTACACCAGGGGTATCTCTAGAGCCGAGGACGGAGGACAAGCATGATAATTCTCAGATTGGCAATACGCAGAGTAAGGACCCTGGTGGCTCTGCAACCCAGGACATGAACATCCAGGCCGGTCCAAGCATTCCTACAAGTGGCAGTTCTTCAAGCAAAGAGGGCCATCCCTCTGAAGATGAAGACCCCTACCAATATGGGTGTCGCATTGTTGAAGAGTCACCTTCCACCTCTCATGAAGCTTAATCAGGTCTGCGCTTATTGGTTTTTGTTTCTCTGTTGTACAAAGATGCTCAATTCCCTCCGGGTTTATAGTCATTACATGATTTAGAGTTCTCAGGATCAGACCTTTTTTCCAATGTTAAATTGTCGGTTTTCCTAGCGTGGGCGACATTCTCCTGTCTTTGGGTCTCAGTTTCGGATCAAACTGTTTTTGGGTCAGATTCCAGTTTTGAAAGGGCAGCACTTTACTGATTACTTGAATGAGCCCAATCAATTTGTCTTGGTCTAGATATATCTCTGGTCAGTCTTCAGCTTCAGTCTGGGCGTTCTCTGTTTCTTGGAAGCTCCTCCAGTCAGTCATTAAACAAGTCTTTTTGGTCAGTGTTCAAGCGAGGTTTTGTAAGCATGCCGCTTCTCTGGGCTAGTCCTCTCCAGGCCACTGCCTCTCTGTAATTTTATTTTTGTATCATATAGGAGCAGACAAATTCAGAAAATAATAATAAAAATTAAAAACAAAAAATAGTATTAATATAGCATAAATTCTTAATATACTAAAACTTATCATGATAATTATTCATATATATTATTTATACTTACAATACCAGTATTGCTTATATGATTAATACTATAGTATTATCATTAATATTTATCATTAAGAAGAAGAGGCTAGAATGGAGGCATAGGAGGAGATCAATCTCTCATCTTCTTGTCCTTCCTATTCAAATGTTCTGAAAAACAATAAGGGTTCCTCCCCTCTATTAACAAGTAGTAAGGATCAAAGCAAGAAATCCCCAAAATCTGGTGCCAATCATTCTCTCACTCGTGGATCTAGTGAGGGGTCAATTTCACTCAAGTCTTACAAATGTTTTGTTTTTGTATCATCTTGTGCAAACAATTTGTAAGAATCTACTCTTGTTCTCAAGAAGCAATAGGTGCAAGTTTCAGAAGGGGTGGTATTGGATCTTCCCCTCCACATATTCTCCTTTTATTGGGAGGAGGATGGTTTTTTACCCTCCTCCTTTTAGATTCATTGAAGCATTAAAGAAATTTTCCTTTTAGTATTCATTCCAATGTACTTCAGCAGCTCAGCTACATGTTCCAGCTACAGATATTTATTAATATAAATTTCCTGTTTCAGTTTTAAAAAAAATATTAATACTTATATCATTCGTATTACTTAGAATATTAGTACTTTAGTATTATTACTAATATTTATATCTATATTTCTTGTACTATAATATCAATAGGATTAATATTTATATTGCTAACGCTATTGTACCTATAAATCATTAATATTTATATCTATTACTCTCACGCTATAGTAATCTATATAATAATAATATATTATTATTATTTTCATAGTAATAATATAGTATATTGTCGATATAGTACTATTATTAATATTTTAATTACAATACTTTAGTATTAATATTAATATCAACTTATTATAATTCTAATAAACACTGATAAGACTACTACATTATTATATATCCTTCTATTACTCTTTACATTCAGTAGCCAACCTCCTCTCTATTCTTCCCCTCTTGCTGCTCTGCATCCATTAATGACTGTTCTTTTTTCCCTTACTTGACATTTGGTTCTGAAGATGAATCCAGTTGAGGATTCGAAATGTTGACTATTCTGGAAGATGAATACTGTGATGAATTCTCTAGGAAACCTGCAACGAAACAATCCATCCCACAGCAATCTTAAATCTATCAAAACATTCGCATGTTTCCCAACGTATAAATGCATCTTTAGGTGTAAAACTACATTATGGCTTGTTATTTTGTGAGTTTTATTGCAAAATAAAGATCTTATATTTTATATTACATGTATTTAACACATTTTTGCTGCGCCCTTTGGTCTCTAGCTCTCATATTTCACTTCCAGGTTGAATAGGGATTCCCTCTATGGTTAGCAGGCACTAAACCAAAGTACAGAGCGATTGTGTGAGCTGACATTGGCACCTTGCCTAGTTACCTTCTAACTCTTCCGATTTCAAGGATTAACTATTCCAGAATCCAGAGTTCACGTTTGGAACAAGATGGCTTTCAGTGCTAAAAAGCTTAAAGAGAGAACGTGATATATCATATCAAAGTGCATCTTTCAACATATGGTGATCAACTTGATAAGATAAGCATTGATATCATATAAACTATAGAATAATATATATATATAGACACCAAATAGCAAAGTTTGTTCATTTATAGCAATGTTTTAAAACTCCCAACTCCGGTTTGGAAATGGCCACGGGTCGGCTCCGACTCCAACTCAGACTTTGTACGGACTCAGACGGTTAGATTTCAATGGCTGGGTCATTGTAAAAATACATTAAATATTTAATTTTTTATAGAAAAACATAATTTTAAAGATTTTCATTCATGTTTCCAAACATAAAGCTTTAGAATATAAG
This sequence comes from Pinus taeda, assembly GCA_000404065.3. Classification (NCBI taxonomy): domain Eukaryota; kingdom Viridiplantae; phylum Streptophyta; class Pinopsida; order Pinales; family Pinaceae; genus Pinus; species Pinus taeda. Next base: position 45,835 of record APFE030860887.1, read on the forward strand.
GAGAAGACAACATATGATCAAAGTAGGCTCATGAATATATCCATTATATCAAAAAGGCACCCAGTGCACTGTCCAATACAATGTTCATACTTAGCCACCAATGCCAAGATTCTTTTCTACCTCAGCCCAAGGACAATCACTAGACCACAACAACAATAATACCAATTCTTTGCAACCAATCATAGCTTCCCAAATGATAAGTCAATGAACTGATCAACAGATGTCTTCAAATTTGTGCCTTTGCAACAGGACGGCCTGTCTCATGCTTCTACCTACACTGCTAGAGATGATTTCAAGAAATTTGCTCCTAATGAAGTATCAAAACCCATGATTTAATTCTGGTCAATCAAAGGTAAATATGTATCTATTAGTCCATTGCCAGAATGTTTGCCTTTTTAAAAACATTGTAAGGCTCAATGCATTGTTTCAGTTTTCTAATTCATGCCACTAGGATAACCATACTTCGGCCTTCTAATTTTCAAAACTTTCTCACAGTGATAGATTACTTTAGGGCTATAAATATGCAATTAACAACAACACAACCGTTGATATGTAGGAAGCGGAACAACTTTTGACAAATGTGCTTCAGGATATTTTTCAAAGAGTCGAGCTGGCTGGGTTGTTGCCGAGCCGGCTGAGTTGGTGACTGGCTCAGTCAGCTCGGTAACAACCCAGCCAGCCGTTCCATTTTGGCCACCAAGCCGACCCGGCCATGCATTGGCTCTATCTGGCTCGGCCGAGTCGGAGTCGGCTCAGCCATTTTTTAAAGCACTGATTTACAATGCATGTAAGAGTCATAGAAAAAATGCATCAAGGATATATGTTATGAATCCTAAGACACATATAACTAATGTTTTTAGAGAAAATATATAGATACAGAGCATCTCATTCCCCTTCTATGTTTCAATTTTAGAATCCCACAATTCTCAGCTTAAAGTGTGCAGGAGGAAGGGGTACAGGACCCCATTTCGATATATGCTAAAACGTCAAAATAATTGTTAGTGTGTTGAACACTAGTTACATTTAAACTTTTCCAATTTCAAGCATTAACTCTTCCAGATTTTATACTTGGAACCAGATGGTTTTGAGTGTTAACAGTTATAAAGAGCAAACATGATATCGGAAATTGCATTGTTCACCATTTAATGATCAACTTGATTAGGTAAAGCATTAAGCTTTTA